>JAJEJO010049593.1:1187882-1355387 GCA_020662805.1 Glaucomys volans
TTCCTTCCTTCCTTCCTTCCTTCCTTCCTTCCTTCCTTCCTTCCTTCTGTCCATCTCTTTCTTTCTTCTTTTTAAGAATCAGATGGAAGTTCAACCAACATTTATTATTAATCGTGTATTGTCCAGTCACGTCAAGAACCCTGGACTATGAAGTATCACATTTTACTTCCTAGCAAACAATTCTGCCCAACAATGGATAAGAATGGAATTTTGAAGAGATCTTCAGCCTGTTGAAAGTCAGTTAGTAGCAGAGACAGGAGAAGTTAGCATTTTTTCAGGGAATTGATGAACTCTGCTTGAGGCCTGTACCACTGAATTGGGGATTTTAAAAACTCTAAATGCATACTGGGAGTTATTCTAAAAAGCTGTGCAGTGGGATGACAGTGCAGCCCTATAATGGCCATGCCCTTGTGTCACCCACCCCTATAGTTAAGTTTAGAGATTTCAAAATGAATGTTTTCAACCTCAGCTGCACATCTTAATGATCATCTGGGAAACCTTGAAAGAATACTAAACCTGACCCCCAAACCCGGACATTCTGATAGAATTGTTTTGGGGGTACAGATTGTGCTTAGGCAAGACCAAGAATCACAAAGCTGGTCCCCAATACAAGCTGCAGAAGTTCCTTTCTGCTGAACTCTGTCCCTGATCCTCTTCCCCTCTCCTGCCTTGGAGAGTCTGACTCACATGAAGGGAAGAACATCTTTCCAGCATGTCTCTCTCCCACTCCTGCAGGCTCCCCATCGCTGGTGGTCCACTGTTCTTGGCACAGATGGATCTGCTACCTAATTGCCTGCTTATTTGTCAAGTGGTTGTCCCCCACAGATGTTCCCATGTGGGGATTTGGAGGCAGCATCTGTATACAAACAGCTATTGCATCACTCCTCTGCTTTTGATCTAGGACTGATGGGGCCCCGCCAGGCCAGGCAGGATCTTCCAAAACTGACCTGGGGATGAGCCTTCTGATCCCCATCTTTCATTCCCAACCTTTTGTCTTTATCTTCTTTAGTGGTCTGAGAGGCTTTTCATGTGTCCTCCTGGATTCTCTCCCTCTGCTTTTTTGTTATCATTATTTTTGTTGCTGTTGCTTTTGATCTTTCTCTAAGAATAACAGCACATGATGGGAGTCTCCATTCTCCCTCTGATACAAATGTGTAACTGGGACCCAGAAAGGATCAGGACACAGTCATTCAGGGAAAGAGCTGAGCTCAGTTCTCTCTCTAATCTCTGTTATATTCCACCTTATAGAGACTCTGGAAAGATCCATGCTTCCTATGGTGGTCCTGAGAGTTAGCTCTGCAGACTTTGATGAATGACCTCCCTTCAGCTAGCAAGAGAATGAACTTCAGTGTCTCCTAGCATCACTATGAAGTTTTAAAATAATATGCATAACTTCACACTCCAAGGGTTGTTCGAAAAGGCAAGAGAATATGCTGGAAAATCAATGATGATATCTACCATGATTATCAGTGTATCAGTTTGATATTCCCAGTTTCAAATCCCTGTTACAGCTACTCATTCTCAGAGTTACTTTGGTCAAGTTACTTCAACTCTTTAACCTCCATTTCCTCATTTGAAAAATGAGAAGAAAACTAATATCAACTTTGCATGGCTTAATAATATTGAGTGCTTATTACACAACTTGACACATGGTGAGAAATGGGGATACTATTAAATATTAGGGATGATGGGGATAAAGAAGGAAAACTTTTTTAAAAAAAAAAAAAAGAACAAGACAACATGTTTTATTGGGTAAAAAGCTTTGCATCAAGAGTCAGAACTCCTGATTTTTAATCTTAGCTCTGAAACTAATTAGTTGCATGATCTCTGATAAATTCCTCTCCATCTTGATGCTTTAGATGTCTCATTTGAAAGACTAGGTATTCTTTGAGTCTTCTTCCATGATCTAGATCACAGCAAAGTTTCCCTCTTATCCCTTAATCCCTCCCAGTCAAGGCACATGACATGCTGGGATCCTGGCTTCTTAAAACCTTCTCTTTTGATATCTCTTTCCCTGTTTTCCCAGCCTTTGTGGCATGGCTTCTTTCCCATTGCCTTCAAATATGTGCAAAGAAAAGTAGTCTTACCATTTCCTAAGACCCCTTCTTTAGATGTGGGCAGAAGGACCCAGGAACCAAGCCTAGGAGATGAACCACCAAGAGCTTTCTGAGATAAGCCACAATCTCCATCTGAGAAGGCAGTTGCTGTCAAGTGGAAACACTGACATTGGCCTTAGCTCCAGCCATGCAAATAGCATTACTGCAAAGACATATATTTAGCATCTATGACATCAGCTTGATTTACCTTGATTAACAGAGCAATTTGCTGTACATTTTTCCAAATGCTGTAATCAATTAGAACTCAAAATAGATTAGAAAACCCTCTATGGTATGGCCACCGTCCAAAAAGGCTAATCCATCATGGAATATATGTATATATTCTACCCAGCCACACAGAGGATAAAGATTTGTGTCTTGGACTAACTTGCAGTGGTTCAGGTTTTCACGGTTACAGACCAGGCAGTTTTGATATCAGCCATCATGAAGGCAAGTCGTTGTGGGGTGGGGGTAGCTTTGAGGACACTCTTCCAGTTTGATCTGCTTCTCCACATCTCTGTATGTAATCTCTTCCCTGCTTGTGTCCATCCCCACGGTGATGTTTACCAAATCCAGAATAGACGCGAATCCCCTAGGTTGGCACTGGCCACCTTTTAAAATCTCTCCCATATTGCTCTTCCAATTTCACTTTTCTTTGTTCCTATGAATGTTCCATATTTTACCTTTTTGCATAACTTAAAATTCCCTCTCCCAATATATGCAATGGACTATCTTACAACTATGTATTTGTTCCCTCCGTTCTCTCAGTTTGGAGTAGGAAAAAAGAAGTAGTCTTACTATCCTGATTGATCGTTACACACTGTATGCATGTGTCAAATTATTATGCAGTATCCCATAAATTTGTGTGATTAAATGGTAATCAAAAAACAAAATTTCTATTTAAAATTTTAAAAATCACCAATCAGGCATTGTGCTAAATGCTTTCCATATATCACTGCCCCTCACTCTCTCAGCCACCCCACCAGTTCTGAGAGTTAAAACACTCATCCTAAGATGAGATCAACTTAGGCCTATTTGGCCCCAAAACCCTTGGTCTTCTTTCTTCCAATTCTTTTCAATCCTACCCATTACTGGAACTCTCACTGGGCTCTTCTGTCTGAAAGGATATCTACCTGCTAGACCAACTGACAGATGTAAGGGGCTGTCCGTATCGCACACTGAAAGTCAAAGTTAATCACTGTCCAATTCTCTCATTCTGCAATGACTGTGTTGCTGACCTAGGAAAAACACTTTCCAGGGTACAGTTTATGGTATTGTGTAACAGGGTATCAAGGACTGGCTATAACCAAGTACTGGTTGACAATGGAACTCAAATGTCTTGGAGTTGAGTTTTAGATCTTCTGTTAGCCATATGTGTGATTTTGTGACTTTTGATATCTTATCAGTGAATAGGAATGCATTACACAGAGTGTGGCTGCTGGTAGGGTCGATTGAATTGATAAGAGGCTACAAAGGCACTTTATCTCGTGCTTCTCCATGTCCTGTCTATCCTACCTGGTGCCTGATCTCAAGGATCTTCTGATCCACTAGCTCTTAACTTAAATTCTGCACAAAACTACTCTATAAGCTACAAATCAGTGGAAACTCCTATTAGTTTTGAGTGAGAATGAGAGAAGAAAATGTAAATCATTGAGATTTCTGCCTAGTTTTCCGTGACTTCCACAGGACCTCAAAAAATGCTTGGGCCATGACCGGCCCTCAAAACACACAAACCAAATGAATGAATACTGTTGTCATTCAGAAGCACCAGAAGGAAGTCAGAGACCTGGGCTCTGATCCCAGCTCTGTGCCTAACAGACACTAACAAGTAAATTTAGCCACTAGTGGCCTCAGTTTCTTTATCTTTAAAAAGAGAATGTTAAACCCCTGACTTCATAAGGTTGCTATGTGGAACAAATAAAACTGTCTACATGGAAGTGCCTTGTAAACTATAAAGAGATGTATATGTACAAGGAGATGAACAGAACTGACTTGTATTCTCAGAGGCATGCATAGGCATGCAAGTGCTATGTTTTGAGACTCTCAGAGGATTCCCTTCCAAAAGCCTGCAATTCAAAGTCCAGTGGTTTATTCCATTTTTACAAATTACCTTTCAATCTTCTTGACTTGACACTTAGCGAAAGAACCACAAAATCCCACAATCCATTGCTTAGTTTATTCTTGCCAAAAAGGACATTGGAGACTGATGACTACCATTCTCTTCCCCCAGTATGCACTACTGCAGGGGTGAGGAGCTGAGTCCCCCAGAGGGAAGGGTCTACACCTTTCCCTTCCCCAGTGTCTAGTCCAATGTTTCAATTATTATATGCATTAAGCATTTGTTCAATAAGTGAAGGAATTAATTCACACATGAAATAACTTATTTGGTATCCTGAGTGTTTAGCAGAGTGCCTGGTCCACTGTGTTTATTTGTTTATGTGTCTGTTTAGGAAAGGAAAGAATGAATAAATGCTCCTTCAGCAGTGCTGGAACACAGGCTTCTTGCCCTATATGATATGCCATATATCACGAGTTGGGATTCAGCCTGGCTTACGTTGTCATTCATTGATTGCATTTTGTGCATTTTGTCTACCTGTAATTCCAACTCTGGAAGTAACGAGGGACTCTGTCCCTGTGTCTCTTGGATTGCGTGGCTGGAGGTTGATCACTCAATAAAGAAATCAGTCAATATGTTTTGTTTGTATGAATCTGCACAAATTGAAGAGGCTATTTGGAGTGTGATTTTTCAGGAGGAGATCGGGTAGGAATTACTTTGTGTGGTCTGATAATGTATTTATTTATGGAACTAAATGTTTATCTAAGCCTCCAGAAAAATCTCTGGCTTCATTTTGGTGTCTGTGTGCATTTGTGTTATTTTCCATGGTCGCAACAGCCCCATCCTTCTGGGGTCCAGCTGGGCTACAAAGTAATAAACAGACATAAAACTTGGCTCATTCCATGACAAGAAGTGGGAGCAACCCAGAGTCTTGAAGAAATTCTTCTCTGAGTAGTGAATGCCCCAGCATCCCACTAGTTCAAGTAGGGTTCAAGCACTCTAACTTTGTGAAAGCCATCTACGAGAAGCACTGTGACGCTTCTCCACACTTTGAATCGCTGAGCATCTGAAATACAGTTATCTTTTCTTTCTGGCTGTTCTTTGACGGCAATCAACAGCATCGAGTTACTTGAACAACTTTTACAACTAATTCAGGATATGGAAAAGTCTCCCCTTTGGTTTTCCTTAATCTATCCCTTTGCCATTTAAGAATTCAGCAGAGGCTGATGCAAAGCAACGATCGTGTTTTACTCAAAATAGCAGAGCTGAGTGAGTTCAAAACCACCGTCTAAAATATCTTATTGGGGGCCCCAAAGAGGCCAAATCACTTTCCAAGATTCATCATTTCTCATTGCTTATGACATTTGCTTGCACAAAGAATCCCATACCGTCCAGGAAAATCACTATACTAAGACACTTCACTTGCAACTGGTCAAGCAGTCATTTGCCATCCTGTTTATTTCACAAACATGGAATAAATAAGCTAGTGCTGAGACATAAATGAGAGGTAAAAGCTCCAGAGGCTTCCTGGAGGCTCAGGTCTTGGCGTGATGTGCATAAGTGTCCATTTCTATAGTGACAGGTGGAGAGCACTCCTCAACACAGCAGAGGGACATAGTGTTCCAGCAGCTCGGTGAAGAGGGTGGCTACTCTTGGAGGAGGATGAGAGGAAGGAGGTGAAGTTGGCCAGGTGTTCATGGGGAAGGTGGCAGGTGACACTTGAGCTAGGTGGGACGGATGTGGGCCACAGTCTTCAGTTTTCAGTAAGGGAAAGCGGAGGGTGCACAGCGCATCAGGAGGATCCTGGTCTCCAGCAGCTCACCTGCCCTCCTGCTCACTGCAGCCCCATGCCCAAGCAACTACCCTCTCAGAGCCATTCTCAAAAAACGAATCACACCAACATTGACTGTGTCCCAAGTACCATTTGAGATGCTTCATACTTTCTAGCTCCTCACCACAAAGCCATATGAGGTAGGTGGAGGTAGAAACTAGAGTTCTAATAGAATTTTAGTCACTCATCTGATTTCATAGGACTTGTCAGTGGATCATCTGGGCTCCAACCCAGTCCTCTCTTATGCCTTAGTCTTTCCACTAATCCCTATGCTATGACCCTGGTCAGATGCTTTAACAGCTTCATTAGGGAAGAGGGTCAAGAAAGGAGCCATCAGTGGGAGCACCTAGGGAAAGGTCACGAGAAGGATTGGCTGAGGGCCACACAGATGCTCTAGCACATGCCTGCAGGGCACAGAACTCTCAACTGCTACCACCAGAACCCGAAATTCCAGGAAATGCTGAAACACACCTGTCAGGTGATTCTTTTACCCCAGATCGCACTGTGCTGTTTGCATTTACTCTCCAGAGGTTGGTGGCCAAGGGATTATTTTCTCCATTGTGTGGATAAAAGAATCTAGGTCTTGTGTAGTTGCAGAATTTCCCAGAGCAAGTCTCTACGAAGGCCAGCATTTGCAAGTAAAATATGTGCCCCCCCAAATCTATCTTC
Organism: Glaucomys volans; assembly: GCA_020662805.1. Taxonomy (NCBI): domain Eukaryota; kingdom Metazoa; phylum Chordata; class Mammalia; order Rodentia; family Sciuridae; genus Glaucomys; species Glaucomys volans. The sequence goes on from JAJEJO010049593.1 coordinate 1,194,535, forward strand.
CTTTTACTCCCTTCTTCTCTAGCCTGCAAAGTGTCCTAGGGCATATAGCATAATAGTCACAGTGGAAAAGAACAATAAAAAGAAGGGGGAGGAGGTATAGGAGAGGGAGCAGGTAGAACATGCATGCAAGTTACTTATACACCTTCAAGGAGCCTCTGCATTGAGGGATGCTCACAAAGATAGGACCCTGAAGAAGCATTTGTGGAATTTTTCTGACCTGGATTTTCAAAAACAGAACTATGGGAGTCAATGGGTCTTCCAGTGTTTTGAGACCCAAGCTTGGACACAGAAGGGAAGTCCACAGGACTACCCTGGAGTAGCAGTGGTGTCTGTTACTACGCAACAATTGGCCAAAACTTCCTGGGTATGACCACACAGCCCTCTTATCTGAAAGTCCCCCTTTTTGTTTATTAAGCTAAATGGTGGATTAGTTTCAGCCTTTTTTTTTTTTATCAGCCTAGAGGGGTTATTAGTCAAATAAAAATTACCCCCACCTCAAGTCATGTTCTCATGCATGTTTTTATATGTCTTCTGAGCTCTGGCTTCTTTGGAATGAGGTTTATACCTGCAAGATCCCTGAGACCTTTCTTCTTCTCTGATCACAAGCAGCTCAGAAACAAAACAAAACAAGACAAAAGCCTTGAAACTCTATTTCCCAGCCTCCTTCTTTCCTTTTCCTCTCCTCCCGAGCCCCTCCCCTAGAGAATGCCAGAGAAATAAAAATAAAGTCGTAATTAAGAAAAGGACTAAGAATAAATTCCATGCATTTAACCAGAGTTCCATCTCTGAACCCAGGAGGATTGGCGCATAGCTGCGGCTGTGCGAGAGGAAGCGTGCAAGGAACTCATGCTGTGCTTTCAACACAAATACAGCTCATAAGGAATAGTTTATCACTTAAACCATCTCTTTAATTCTGCAGAGTAAAGGCAAGCCCTCAAAAAAGGCTCAGATACCACCACCCCGGCCACTGGGGTCTCCCATTTCTCCAATCCCTCTGGCTCAAATAGCTCAGAGCAATTCACAAACATTTATTGACGGAACCCCATGACCCATCCCCCCAGTGAATACTTTAATATCCCATTCTGCAGAGGGCAAAATGTAACATGGAGAAGTTCAAGGTTCTTGGCTGCCTGCCACGCAGAGAAAACCGAGTAGTGGCTGGATTTTGAAAGCAAAGAATCACCAGGTGCACGGTGGATTATTCGAGAAATGTGGTGGGAAGAGCACCAAGCTGTAGGTTGGAAGGCCTGGGCCCTGACCCCTGCTCTGTCACTCACTCTCTGGGGCACTGGGATCAATGCACCTCACCTCTCCAGACCTCAGTCTCTCCAACTGTAAAACAGGAGCTTGAAGTTGGAGACCTCAAAGCCCCTTCTACCTCTGAAAATGGTAAGCTCTACATCCACCAAGCCAGAGGCAAGGCAGGCTCCCTCTTCACCATGCTTGGAAGTGAGGTCCTCCTTCTTGGTGGAAGGACCCCAGTATTTGTCCTCCTCCAGGTTGGGTGCTCTGAGTTGTGGCTGCCCATAGGAATTTTGCAGTGCTTAGAACTCCTGATGATTTATTTTTCCACAAGGAAAAAGCTCAATAAATATTTACCAAATTAGCATTTCTACATAGAATATAATTCCTTTGCCCTCGCCTGACCTGTGAGACTATAAGAACCTTGAACTGGAAAACTACTTGCTAAACCCCAAGATCTCAGTAAATCTTAAACCTTAAATATCTATGAATAGCTGCCTTTTCTATGTCCACCTCGATTTTAAAATCCTAATGATACACAGCCAGGGAGGTGGTTCTTGATAGGTAGGTCCAATCCAATGCATGGTAATTCAATCTGGCAATTAATTAATGATCATCTACTCTCTGCCAAAACTATAGTATGCTCTGGAATTACAAAGACATTCAAGATTCAGTTCTTTTGCTGAAGGATATTCTGCTTCTTGGGGGAATCAGGCAAGGGGAAAGACAATGACATTATATTATACACAACTCAATAGCAGGATAAATAAGGTGTGCAAGACAAATTAGCACCAATTACAGTTCAGGTTTCTGGTGAACCTGCTTTACCTTTCTTACTCTAAAGTAAGACATTTACAGCATGAAAATTTCAACTCTGATGACATTTCAGAGCACGAAGTTGAAACATCCCAAGGTCATCATATATGTGCACAGGCTGAGGGGAGCTGCATTAGTCAAAAACTTAGATACTATTAAAGGAAGTGCAGTCAGCATGAACATGGCTTCTAAACTAACCCAGGTGTAGACGGCTTGAGTGAAGAGTAGGTTATTGCGACAATCCCATGGCAGCATCTATAGGAACATTTCCACTCCTTTCTGGCATGGTTTCCTTAGATGTAAAAAAGAGGTGGTTAGATGAGATAATCGCAAGGACGCCTTCCAGCTCTGGTGTTCTGTAGCCATGGAACACAGACAGTGTCTTCTCTGTTGCCTCCCACAGCATTCATGGCTGGACTGGGCACTAGAATGGAGGGAGGGAGGGAGGGAGGGAGCGAGAGAGGAAGGTCGGGTTGTTTTCCCTCCAGAGACTCTGGATTTTGGAGAAAGGTGACATTCAGAAGCAAACAGGAAGGAAAAGAAGTAGCAGGAGAGGATTTTTCATTGCAAATACATTGCTTAGGATGGAACACAAGTGTTATGTATTTGCATTTATTTGTAATCACAAGGTTTGGGTTCATGTTCAAGTTCTGCCTTATATATTTATTTTTTAGGCAGGGTCTGCCTAAGGTGCCAGGTGGGCCTCAAATTGGTCATCCTACTGCCTCAGCCTCTTGTGTAGCTGTGATTGAAGGTGTGCATCAACACACCAGGCCCTAAGTTCTGGCATCTTCACTGAAGAGCTTATAGACTCTTAGGGATTCACTTACTCTCTTGAGATTCAATTTCTCTGTAAAATGGAGTAAATATCCATGATCCTGTTAATTCAGGGGAACTAAATACAGTAATTGAAAAGGTCATTTGGAAATTAGTGTTTGGTGGTGTTTCATTTGCCTTCACCAAATGATGGCATTATCAGTATTTGTGACAGGTAGGAGTGGAAGAATTTGGGATCAGGTGCCATCCCACCCCCTGGAATATCCTGCTTTAGCCTCACATCAGCTGGGAGCCTTGTCTGCATTTTGTGCTTTTTCCCAGAGCAGTAAGGTAAAGCCGTGGAGAGCTGGGGGGCTCTTGCAAGTCCATTGATCTACACACTCAGAAAAAATAAAAGCCTGCTAATAATTCCCAGCTCACCCTGGAGCAGAGACACACAGAGCTGTGTTGCTCATGGCCAGAGAGGGGCCACATACAGCGAATTCATAGAATTGGTCTGCATTTGAAAACACGATAACTAGGCCTCCAGAGTTCGTCCTGAATATATATTTTTAAAAAAATCTTTACACCTATATGATTCTCACAAGCTGGAATTTATGTAGACATTTAAGTCTTGATGTAGACGGAGAATTTTTAATTCACGCAGTAGATGCAGAGCCAACCAAAGGTAGGATGTGAGCACCATCTACAGGCTATTTGCAGGAATGCACACACTGCCAAGAAGGAGGTGGGCCAGGCAAACCTGTGCCCTCTAAGCCTCAGAGAGGGGGCTGCAGAGGCAGTGGCACCCATTGAAAGGAATCTCAGAAAGGGGCTCCGCTAGTCAGCATGGGTCCACGCAGCCCATAGCTAAAGGCGTGCAGAGACACGAGGTCAAGGTCAATTCCATCAGAAACCAGACACGCTTTGCTTTTGAACCATATATTGCCCGGTAAGTTGCTTAAACTCTGTAACTCTCATCTCATTTTCTTGTCCCGTAAAATGACAATGGCAATGTCCACATTAACAGGCTGGTGATGGAGATTGCCTTTAGAAAACTATCAGACATGGGGAAGAATCACCATTGGTCTCTACCAGATTGATAAGATCTACTTCTCATCTTGAAGTCTGTCCTGTAGATCCCAGCACAAGTAGCTCAGTGTCTTAATTTTCCAACTGAAAGCCTGAGGTTAAACATGGGTCAATGACAAGCCCAAGGTCACATGGTCTGTAAGTGGCAGAACTGGAGTTTGAATGTGGTTGGTACATTTCAAAGCATTTGCTAACTCGGCTGTACCAGACCCCGGGTCTATAAAGTTTGCCCCTTTTCTTCCCACATCATGATTTTCTCGAGATGAATATGTAGGTGCTATCATGCCCCTGGCTTTGTATATTTTATTTTCTCAAACCTTGATGTATAGGTATCTTCACTGTCATGTGCAGATAAGAAGCTGAAGTCTGGAGAGACTAAGTCACCCAACTTGGCAATTTGTGAGAGAGCTGGGAGATGGACTCTTTCTGGTGACAGACTCTTGCTCTCTTCTGCCCTCTCCTGACTCATCCATTCTCTCCATCTCTGTTTGTGAAGTGTGTTATTATTTATATTTACCTTTCTGCAGTTCTACGTTCAAATAAAGACATCGGCATTCATCAAGGCCTTTGGCTCGTGGAATCAGGATCCGTTTCTCTGTTTACTGGGAATGGAGGCTTAACTTTGGTATGCAAAATTGATCCCCTTCAGCTTGGAAAAGAGTCATGGGTCTCATGAGGGTAGGAGAACAGGCAGGCTGGATGGAGAGAAGGTCTGCTCTGACCCCCAAGGAACTCATGCTCCACAGTTAGGTTCACAAAGGGGGAACCACTGCGAAAGGCCAAAAAAGAAACACAAAGGTCACACTGTGCCTGCAGGGACCCAAGGACACAAAGGGCCCAACGGTGGTTGATTCAAAGTCGGTGAAAGAGCCTGACGTTGGCCAGGTTCCTGGACCCCAGATCCCTCTTCAACTACCTGTTCAGATCACATCCTTCTGACCCTGGGAGATAAAACTATCCGCAGTGTGAAGAAGCCACTCTCTCTGGCCACTGCTTCCCTCTAGTGGTCATTTTACCTTCAGGCAAGAAGACACAGGACAGAAGCTCAGTCACATTTGTGGGACAACCATTTGAGAAATGCAGATACTGGTATTTGTTTCCCTGCCCCATAACATTGATTTCCATTTTAAAGATGGGACAATGAGGCCCCCAGGACAGTCACCATACAGGGACACACTGCCATGCTCATACAAGGACTTTGTTTTTTGAATTATGTATCAAGTCAGATCCTCCCTCAGCCTGTGTGTCTGCTTGAACTACAATGGACAGAGACCCCTGTCAGCTCGAGGTGGACGAGCACTAAATCTATTCTCACCCATTGGTCTCTTGGGGCTGTTTGCTAATTCAGCAGAATCCACAGGCCCTGAACGGTGGACTCCATCTTCCAGGAGCTGGCTCCTGTTTTTGTCTCCATAGGATAAAGGTGCGTGGCGAGGGACTGTAAGCTGTCATGCTGTAGGCATAGCAGATTAAAGTTGGTTCTTTTGTTTTATTTTGTTTTGTTTTGTTGTTTTCTCTCGAAGCACTTTCTGTCCTCCTCTGTGGTTCCATGTTGGACCTCCCCGCTACTCCCACCCTGAGGTTACCTTGACCCCAGGCTTCTCCAGCTCCATTCTGGAAGGTTTCTGGAGATCTGTCCTCATTCCTTTGCCTTCGTCAGTGCACTGCAAGTTTCTTTGTACTGAGTTCTTGTCCCTCCAGTTGTCCATCACACAGGACCCACCAAGTGTCCACGCAGGTCTGGTTCTTACTTGGCCCACCTATGTTCCCTGGGAAATAATCACTGATCCCTTGCTCTGACAAACTCCGCAATGCCACCATCTCTCCAAGGCTCCAACCCCAAAGGGTTTGTCAGTCCTTCTTTTCCCTTTTATGTTCTATAAGGTCAGTCCTCATTCTGCTGTCAGCTTTTGATTTCTCAGACTCAGCCCAGATGTGGTCTTCTAGATCTCTGATGTGCAAGGAATGCATTCCAAAGCTCTTCAATAGATCTCCCAAAAGCTCCTCTTACTACCAGTTCAGGACTGGAAGATGGCCCACCATGTTAGGTAATACAAGTCCAACTGCTGTAACCACCAAACTTTCGATCTCACTCTCTTGGTTCAGTACATGTTTATTTCTCATTCACATTACGATCCATACAGGTGGGCAATGGGGAAGGATTCTGCAGCAAGCTGTCATTGTAGAAGATTTGCACCTTCCATGTAATGGCTCCAACACTCCCTGCACCTTTCAATCATCCTCTGGATTCACTGCATCCAGCTCCAGGGGACAGAAGAAGGGGTGTGTGAAGGACCACACAGCAAGTTTTACAGGATGGACTTGGAAGTCCCATTCATAACTGCTGTACATATTCCTTTATGCTGTTAACTACAATGAAAAGTGAGAAACAGTTGTGTGTGTGTGTGTGTGTGTGTGTCTCCAACCAGAAAAGGAAGCAAGTTTTAGAGAACACATTACATTTATCGAGCGTCAGACCTCACCTGGGGTTACTGAATATTCATTTCATGACTCCTTCCTACATCTAGAATATGCTTAGCCTCTTCCTAAGGGAAGTAAGTCAAGGGTTCACCAAGCTAGTACATCCATCTCAAAGTCCAAGAGCCTTGGAGGATGTATGGTCTCCTCCATCAGCTCTGCACATGGGTGAGCATGTGGTACCTATTCAGAAAGAGGGTGAATGGGAGACACAGCAGATATTGGATAGTGCTAATCTGAAATCCCCATCAGAAGACATTGTGGAGCTCCTCAGTGGAGAATGGAGAAAGTTCACTGAGAGACTGATTCTGTTCTCTGAGCAAGACTTCCTCAAGCATTTTTCTCTGGCTTTGGACTTCAGACTTGGTGCTCCTTTTCTATCCATTGCACTCTTAGCCACATTTGAAGTGGGTGCTGGGGAATGCCCTCCTTGGGAGCCACTCATACTTTGCAGTGTTTCCAGGCCAAAGGTTGTTTTAAGGTTTGCCAAGAACTTTCAGGGTTTGGGATCAGGGTTGTGGTTTCTTGGCAATATTGTTTCATCCAAAACATCATAGCTTATGACTTATTTGATTCCCATCAGTTGCATGTACCAGTGACCACACCCAACATTATGTCCCAGACATGGTTTTAAAATTCTGTTTCTTTGCTTCCTCCCCCAGGCTGTTTCATGTTCCCTCTTTATATGCAGGCAGCAACCTGAGGGTATCTGGCACAGTAAGCGCAAGAGAGAAGGGAAGCTCTTTCCAAATGCTTCTTACCAGGCGTCTGAATCACTTTTGCTTCTGTTAATCGTACTATTTGCTGGGTTCTTTGACTACTTAAAACTGTTTTCCTTTGCATCTTTCACTGCTTGAGATCTGAGAGTAATGAGTTTTTCTAAACCTTTAGTGTCACAAACTTCTTGTAATTCACTTTCTTTGGAGCTTCCAAACTTAAAAGTTTGAGCTCATTCCTTTCTTGTTAGACCAAGTCAGTGTGGGCCAAAGAAGTCAAGCTACCCTCATTGTCTGTTTCTTTTCAACCAAGTCCCCTAAAACTACATTTCCCCAAGCAAATGACCTGCTTTACAACTGATAGCTGCCGTCCCTCTGATATCAGTTTCCCGGCTGACCAACCACGAAGCCAGAAACACATCTTTGTTTTCTGTGGCAATGTAGTCATTTCTGTTACCAATTACTGTATTAGTCAAGGTAATTTAATTTCTGTATCAACCCAATCAAGATCCCGAAGGCTTTTCGGAATAAAACTTTATTTCTTGCTGATAACACAGTTCAATGCAATTTGGCCACAGGGATTCTGCTCCCAGCAGTCAATAAACTACCCCAGCTTCTTCTGCACAAGCTCTAGCACGTAAGATTTTGTTGCACATTAGAAAAACCTTAGTAACTTAAAAAATAAACACAAACAAAACATCTCTGATGCCCAGCAGTCATGACATATCAATTCAGAGGAGCTGAGAATCGAAATCAAGCATCAGATATTTTCAGTATCCTGTAGGTTAAGAATCATCACACTAGATTGGGATTGAGCAAACTATAGCCCAAGGAAGAAAAGCAGCCCACCAACTGTATTTAAAAATAAATATTTGTTGGAACACAGGCAAATCCTCTCACTCATGTATTGCCTATTGCTGCTTCTGCATTGCAGTGACAGAGTTTAGTGGCTTTACCAAAGACCTAGAATATCCCCTCGTCATCTCCTTTTCTAGAAAGGATTGCTGACCCCTACCCTAGAGCCTAGACCACCAACAGGGAGCAGATAAGAAACAAAGAATAACATCAAGCTTTAAGCAGGGATTTTGAAGGTCTTTTCTAGTCTAGTTTATATGTGTGATTCTAACCCTTTATGTTAGAGTGTGGGACATTCTGTTAGTTTTGCTCCCTTCTAGAGGTTTATAGATCTCATTCACATTTCCAACACTACTTTTTATTATGACTATTTTTTATTTTTAGAATTTGTTCTAATTAGTTATACATGACAGTAGAATGCATTTTGACACATCATACGTAAACGGAGGATAACTTTCATTCTTCTGATTGTGCACGTTGTAGGGTTATACAGGCCATGTAACCACACATGCACATGGGGTAATAATGTCCAATTCATTCTACTATCCTTCCCCTCCTTTCACTCCCTTCCCCTCCCATCACTCCCCTCCCCTCCCTTCACTCCCCTCTGTCTAATCCAAAGTACCTCTATTCTTCCCTAACCACCCCCACCTTCTTGTGAATTAGCATCTGCATATCAGAGAACATTCTGCCTTTGATTCTTTGGAATCGGCTTATTCCACTTAGCATGATATTCTCCACCTCCATCCATTTACCAGCAAATGCCATAATTTCATTCTTCTTTAAGTAACACTGCATTGTGTATATATACCACAATTTCTTTTTCCATTTATCTTTTGAAGGGCACCTCGGTTGGTCCCATAGTTTAGCTATTGTGAATTGAGCTGCTATAAACATCTGTGTGGCTGTGTCACTATAGTAGGCTGATGTTAAGTCCTTTGGGTATAAATGGAGGAGTGGGATAGCTGGGTCAAATGGTGGTTCCATTCCAAGTTTTCTTAGGAATCTCCATTCTGCTTTCCAGAGTGTTGCATCAATTTTCAGTCCCATTAGCAATGTATTGTTGCTTGTATTCTTTTTTTCATTCATTCATTCATTCATTCATTCATTTTTTTTTATTTTTACAGACTTCATTTTGATTCATTGTACACAAATGGTGTACAACTTTTCATTTCTATGGTTGTGCATGGTGTAGATTCATACCATTCATGTAATCATACATGTGCATAGGGTAATGATGTCTGTCTCATTCCACCATCTTTCATACTTGTTGCTTGTATCCTTGACAGCTGCCATTCTGACTGGAGTGAGATGGAATCTCAAGGTCATTTTGATTTGCATTTTCCGAATTGGTAGAGATTCAACACTACCTTTTGACCTTATTAAATTTTCTTTTAATCTTTGTTTAAATTTCATTATATATTCCAGTCATTTTAAATGCATTAGTTCTATTTTCCTTATTTTCCAACTAGATAAGTTGGATGTCTACATGATTGACATAAAACCAATTTTATTTTCTAATTTGGTTAATGAACCTAAATAGCTCTTGAAGCACTGTTTTCAAATTCCAAATTTTGATAGGTTAATGTTTATATTGCCATAGTAGTTTCATTATAACATTTATTTCTTTGCTGCCTGTGATTTATTTAAGAAGTTTGCAATCCTGAATTCACATGATATTTTAGTTAATGGCTTTTTATTATTAACTCAATTGTTCATAGTAATCAAAGAAAATGCTGTATGAGGCCTATTCTTTTCAATATAGTTACTGATTCGTAAAAATGTATGTTTAAAGTGTCCATTTATTTGAAAAAAATGTGTATTTAATAATTGTGTGTAAAACGATACAGCATTTAAAAATGAAGAACCTAGAACCCCAGTTTTAAATCTGAACTCTGCCTATTTCTGACTCTTAAAACTAAGAAACCTGCGCAGATCAATTAAAGTTTTCATGTGTCAGTTTAAGAATCTGTAAAATGGGGCGTGTAATAGTATCTGTCTCTTATTTTCAGGAGGATTCAATTAGTTAGGTAAGATGCATGAAGCACCTAGAATGTACCTGGCACTTTGGAAAAACCATCCATTATTTAGTTCATTGAATCAATCTTGTTTATTTTCCTGAGAAAATTCTCTACATCTTTCCCTGTTTTTTGTTTTTTTTTTTTTTTTGGTCTCAGTTATACACATGATAAAAGTAGCATTAAAATCCTTGAAAACAAGTGATAGTCTTCACTTTTGTCAAATTTTCCCTGTGTTTCTGCCCAAGATTATTTTGCTTAATAATCCAGATGTTATTTTATCAGTTGCATCAGGTTTAGACTGAACTATCTTCATGGTAAGGTAAACACCGTATCGTCAAGGGGGAACCATTTTCCTCTCTACTGGTGATGATTATTTTAAGGTCACTTTCCTCAAATATTGATGAAACTACTTCAGCTTTCGTTGGGTTAGTAGTTTTTATACTGTATCTTTTTTTCACTTTCAACATTACTGTGTTCTTATGTTGAAAGTATGCCATTTGTCCAGACTAACTTTATTAAAACCCATTTTCATAATCTCTTTCAGTTATTTATACCTGGTGATTATTGATATATTTTTATATTCTTCCACCTTTTTATGCTGTGCTATTTTTTTTCTGTTTTTCTAAAAGTTTCTATTTCTCTATTTTTTTATTTCCTGGATTAATTGATTTTGATCATGTGTGAGAGTGTGTGGGTGTGTGTGTGTGCGTGTGTGTGCACAAGTACACGTGCACATTTGTAGTCTTAGAGCTACATACATTTTTCCCAGTCTTAATGGTTACCCTGAACAATCTATTACACACCCTCAATAAAGTCCAAAGTCAATTAGTATCTTTACTGGAATTCTGGATTCAAGAATCTAGAATCACCACAAAGGTGTCCTTTGAGTCCTGAATTGTGAGATTTTATTGTAAAATACAAATTAGTTGGGATTACAATTATCATTTTATATACATAGTATTTGTTTCTTTCTTTTTATTTATTTATTTTTTTTAATTTTGCATTACTGGAGATTGAACCCAGGCCCTCTTGCATTCTAAGCAAGCTCTCTACCACTGAACCACATCCATAGCCCCTTGTTTTCTTCCTGTATCTCAGACCGTCCTTTGGAAATCATTTTTCTTTGTCCTGGAGCTAATCCTTTAGACATTGCTCTAGTGACACCTGCTGGCCTTAACAATTCATTTGACTAGTTCTGATTTCTTTCTTGAAATATAACTTGGCAGGTATAAAATTATAGGTCTGCATTTGCTTTATATCAGTACTTTGAAGTTACTTCATTAATGTTCTTTGATTTTCATTGTTGAGAAGTCTACTTTTAACTCATTTGCTCTTCCTTTGAGTATGCATGGCTTTTTTTCTTTTTTTTTTTTTTTTGTGGTTGTTGTTTTTTCCTTGTTTGTTTCCTAAATTTTACTCCTAAAAATTGTAACATTCCAGTAATATGAACAGAGGTGGATTAGCTACCTTCCCAGTTTTGGTGCCAAACTGACTTTAAACTCCTTTTTACTTGTTATGTCATTTACTTATTTCTGATGTAGGTAGATGACTGAATGCAGTCCACCAGCACCCCAGCAGGACCTGTGGCCTGGGGTCCCCATAACAGAGAGTACAAGGCCTTGCTATGAATGAGCATAGTCCCTCACAACTATGTGCAAACAGGATAGTGCAAAAGCCAGCCTGGGGAGCTGAGTCCCAGTGCCACAGGGGGGACTCACAGCATGGATGAGAGGAGCCCAACCAGTGAGGCTGTTTTGCTCCATGCTTTAAAGCGCCCTCTTACCTACAAAGTGAGAACAGCACTCCAGATATCTTCTTTCTTTTTTTCTTTCTTTTTTTTTTTTTTTTTTTTAAAGTTTTTGAGTCCCATGTTTATTTTGTAAAGCATTCAAATGTGTACTGGCATTTAAACATTACATTTATAATTCTTTTTTTATTTTTATTTTGTATTTAAAAAAATTTTTTCATACATGAATATAGGGTAATAATGTCTGTCTCATTCTACGGTCCTTCCCATTCCCACCTGCCCCACCCCTCCCCTCACTGGCCTCTGCATAATCCAAAGTTCCTTCTTCTTCCCTACCCACTCCCCACCTTGGATCAGCATCTGCTTATCAGAGAAAACATTCAGCCTTTGGTTCTTTAGGATTGGCTTATTTCACTTAGCATGATATTCTCCAGCTCCATCCATTTACTAGCAAATGCCATAATTTCATTTTTCTTTAAGGTTGAGTGATATTCCATTGTGTATATGTACCACAAGTTCTTTATCCATTCATCTGTTGAAGGACATCTAGGTTGGTTCCATAGTTTAGCTATTGCAAATCGAGCTGCTATAAACATTGATGTGGCTATGTCACTGTAGTATGTTGATTTTAAGTCCTTGGGGTATAAAGAGAGGAGTGGGATAGCTGGGTCAAATGGTGTTTCCATTCCAAGTTTTCTTAGGAATCTCCATACTGCTTTCCAAAGTGGCTGCAAGAATCTGCAGTCCCACCAGCAGTGTGTGAGTGTATCTTTTCCCCCACACCCTCATACATGGCTTTTCTTCACGTTTGATTTTAAGATGGTGTTTACATTGTAGTTATGATGTTCTGGGTTGCAGCAGAAGGTATATTATTAGACCATTCCTCCATTGTCTGTGTGCTTAATCTATTTCTGAAGGGTTGTACCTCCCACTTTCTGTGTTTGTAATCTAGCCATATTTACAAAACCATCTTAAAATACCTGTCTCTTGAGTTAGACCTAATCTGTTGTTTAATCCATCAACTAAGATTTGAATTTTGATGACCTTATCAGTTCTTAGAACTATAATTTATAGACTAAGTATTTTTTAATGTAGCTAGTCATTTTTTTCCTTGAGTTTTGGGCAAGGGAAAAGGTGGCAGTTGATGATTTTTGATAGATTTAAGATTCTAATCTCTATCTTTATTTTCAAATTCATCCCATTTTATATTCTATACCTGATAATTTTAATATTTGAATGTTATCATTTGTTTCTGCTGGTAATCACTCATAGACACATGCTTCCCAAGAGTGCTGGGTGATTTTAACCAGGAGCTCAGATTTGGTTGAATACAATGCATAGAAATCTTGAGGACCAAAATGGAGGGTGCTTCTCTCCAGGGAGAATATACTTTTGTGTTTCCTGGGAGACAGAGGACATCTCTGACTTTGAACCCTACTCTCCTCCTTCCAGGATTCTGATTTAATTGGAGTCTTAAGTGCAATCACCCCACTGCTCAGAGGACCCACCGATGTATCTTCAGATCCGAATGCTGCCATGAGTACGTGTTCCCAGAGACACCTTGGTTTGGTGTCCTGTACAAAGTACCATCAATTCTCCCACCATACTATTTTAGCTCACTTTTCTTTACTTTTTTCTTTCTTTCTTTTTTCATTTTTATCTTTCTTTTTTCATTTTTATCTACTTGCGCAAACATTAAAAGCATTTAAGGCAAAGATACATTCCAATGTTCATTTTAATTTTTTTTTCAGACCTTCACTTCTTTACTATGGGGAAATTTCCAGTTATCCAGTCCCACAAGCCCCAAGATAATGAAACCATTCACTGAGCTTACAAACCTGCATCATAATAGTTTACAGGTATCTCATTATCTCTGATATGCAGTACTGTAGATGTCCATATGTCCTTCAACTCATACCATGCATGTTGGGTTATAGCATATGGAAAGCAAGGGTGTTTCCTGTTTGTTCCACTTTTTATGAACAATTCCAGTGCCATTTGTGTGGGTCCACCCCATTGCCAGAAGAAGAAGGGGCCACGTCAGCACTCAGCACTCATGCAAACTGTCACTCCAGTCATGCCTCCTCACTCACCATAACTGAGGCTGCACTTCTATTCTGATCAACTCATCATAACAAGGTTTTCAGCATGACCTTCCTTTTCAAACTCAGTGCCAATCATCCCTGCTTTTCCTAGACTCAGAAGCATCTGATAGCCATCATGCACTGCATTAGCTGATGCTCTCAAACTTGAGTTCTTTAAAGTCAGACAAAAGGTTAGCCAGCATGTAAACCCGAGTATAGGTGTGTAATCATTTGTCTAAAATATAATCTTAAAATACTTCCATTTTATAACAAAGGATGCCATACACACACACACACATGCAGACAGACACACACACACATATATGCATGAACCCAGAGGCACTTTATCACTGAGCTACATTCTCAACCCTTTAAAAAAATTGGTTCTTTTTAGTTATAGAATTCATTTTGATATGATTACACAAGGATGGAATATAATTTGTTCTAATTCAGTCCCCAGTGCTTCCTCTTCTCATCCCTTCCTCCCTCCCTCTGTTCTTTCCCTCAACTCTTCTGATCTTTCTGCTGTGAATAGGACCTAACTCTCCTATGTACATAAATGAATATACCACAGAGAATCTCACCATCATGTATATTCCCACTCCCTTTTTATGGCTTTTAATTTTATTTATCTCTAAGTTTCTGAAGTTGGCCTAAAACTTGCCATTCTCCTGCCTCAGCCTCCAGAATCATTGAGATTACCATGTGTGCCACCAACCGAGGCTTTAAACAAATGGACATTATAGAATAGAATTATCAAACAAAATACTAGACTTTTTAAGTTAAATTGATCTCTATTTCAAAAAGGAAACTTAAAATCAATATTTTTCATGCTCATAAGTTTAGAAATCCTAAACAAAATGTTGGCAAATTAAATAAAAAAATATTCTACAAATGTAATATGCTATGAACATTGATGTGGCTGCATCACTGAGGCAATCTGATTTTAAGTCCTTTGGGTATAAGCCAAGGAGTGGGATGGCAGGGTCAAATGGTGGATCCATTCCAAGTTTTCTAAGGAATCTCCACACTGCTTTCCAGAGTGGCTGTACCAACTTGCATTCCCATCAGCAATGTAAGAGTGTACCCTTTTCCCCACATCCTCGCCAACACCTGTTGTTGCCTGTGTTCTTGATAAAAGACATTCTAATTGGGGTAAGATGAAATCTAAAGGTGGTTTTGATTTGCATTTCTCTTATAACGAGTGATGTTGAACATTTTTTCATAAATCTGCTGATTGCTTGTAGATCTTCCTCTGTAAAGTGTCTGTTCATTTCCTTGGCCCATTTATTGATTGGGTTATTGGTGTTCGTGGTGCTGTGGTATATATACACAATGGAATATTACTCAGCTATAAGGAAGAATAAAATTATGACATTTGTAGGTAAATGGATGATGTTGGAAACTGTTATGCTAAGTGAGATCAGCCAATCACATAAATCCAAAAGCCGAATGGTCTCTCTGATAAATGAATGATGATGCATAATGTGTGGGGGAAAGATGGCAAAAATGGAGGAAAGATAGCTAGCATAGAGGGAAGGGAGGGGTGGGGGTGGGTGGGGGGTAAAATTAATAACAGAGTGTGTGACAGATACCATTGCCCTGTGTAAATGCATGAGCGCACAGATGGTGTGACTCTACTTTGTGTACAACCAGTGAAACAATAGCTGTACTCCATTTGTGTTCAATAAAAAAAAATAAATTAAAAAAAAAAAAACAAATGTAATATGCTGTGACCATGTGTAGTTTTTCTAGGAAAACTAGAAATTCATTAAGAATGAATTTAAACATTTCAAAGTGAATTCATGTAATTCATGGCACTAAGAGAAAACACTGACAATTCATTGACAGAAAAATATATAATGATCTCAATAATTAAGACAAACATTTTATAAAAGGCAAAACTGATTCATGACGGACCCTCTCAATGAAGAAGGGATAGGTGTGTCCTTAATCTGACAAAGAATGTCTACCAAAAATTATAGCACACATCATAGTAGCGGCGAAATTTAAAAATAAAGTTTTTGCTGGGATTGAAGTTGGACAAGAATCTCTGCCATCACCATATTTATTTAAAGCCACATTCTAGTAATAAAAATATTCTGATACTGGCACCAAAAGAAAAAAACAGATAATAGATAATGGAACACACATATACAATCACTTGATTTATGACAAATTTGCTATTGCAGTGAAATGGGGAAATACGATATTTTTAATAAAAGATTCTGGTTCACTGTATATCCATATGGAAAAAGTAATTTTGAACTCTACCTCACACTTTATGCAAAAAATCAACTCCAGATGTATTCCCTATTTAAATAGGAAAGTAAACCAGCAAGCTTATGGATGGAAGCTTATGAGAGTACTTTCACAACTTTGACATTGCAAACATTTATTTAAAAGGGCACAAAGAGTGTTAGTCCTAAGGTGACAAAACTTAGACACACCATACTACATGGAGATTTCTTGTCCAGTGAGAGAATTAGCAAAAGTTTAGAAGTACTGAGAGAATATGGTGAGAGATACAAGACTGAAAGAAAGTTAAAAATTTCTATATTTAAATAATATGTTTAAAGCAGACAACCAAATAGAAAAATGGGCTGCAGCCTTAAATAGGTACAGCTGACCTTCCATCTCAGTTGGGTTCTGCATCCATGGATTCAACTCACCATAGACAGAAAATATTAAAAAAATTGCATTTGAACTTAACGTGTACAGAACCGTTTTATTGCCACCATTTCCAAACAACACTGTTTAATAAAGATTTATGTAGCATGTACATTTTATTAGATATTATAAGTGATCTAGAGATGATTTAAAACATACAATTTTACATAAGTGCAATGCCATTTTATATAAGGGACTTGAGCATCTGTAGGATTTGGTACCCATGAGGGATCCTGGAACCCATCCCCCTTGTATAATGAAAGACAACTGTGTAAACACACATGTGTACATGATTAATAGATAGATAGATAGATAGATAGATAGATAGATAGATAGATAGATATGAAAAAATAGGTGAACTGTTCTCTGAGAAAGAGACTTGAATTCTGGGAGAAGAGGGTTGCTGGGGAAAGATTCTTAGCAACAACTCCTTCAAGAAAGCGAAAGAAGAATGAATGAGGATAGAGAAAAAGAACCAGAGTGGAATTACAGTAATGACCTTGGCTGAGCCCTCAGGGAAATACCAAGTGTGAATGAGAAAATAGAGCAAGTAGAACTCTTATACAATGTTGTTGAAAATGTAAGTTGGAACAACTTTGGAAACCAATTTGGTTGTCTGCTAAATCTAAATGTGAATGCCATGACTCAGAAATTCTCTATAAGAGTTTTCTATAAATATATTTGCAACCAAAATATGAAGATTTCATGCTTTCTTGTGGCAGAGGTATTTGTAATAGCTAAAATTGGAAAAGAAAATATTTATTAATAGTAGAATAGATCAATGCTGCATATTTATGCATACAATGGAATACTACACAGCAGATGAGAAGGAATGTCAAACATTAAGTGTGGTGAAGAAAACCCAACATCAAAGTTCTAGTTGCTTCCATTTGTATCATAAACTTCAAAAGACAGCCATCATTAAACTATGTCATCAGAGGTCATAAAGACGAGCAGCTTAAAGGAGAAAAAGTTAAGGTGGCTCATGGTACCTGAGTTTTAGTCCATAGTGGACCTACTCCATTGCTCCAGTCCCAAGGCTAGGTGGAACATCATGGCAGAAAGTCGTGGTGGTGGGGTGCTGCTTCATTCCTGTCAGTCAGGAAGCAGTAGGGCAGGTAGGGACTGCAGGGAAGAAGAGCACTTCCAGGGCATCCCCCCAGGGACCCACCTCTTTGCCACACCATACCTGCACACGGACACCACCCAGCCAGGCCATCTGAATTAGGATGGACTGATAAGATTACAGCTCTCCCGATGAAGTCTTTTCACCTCTGAATGTTTCTGCATTAACACAGGAGCTCTGGGGGGACACCTCCTACCCAAACCATAACAACTTGTACGCTTAAAGAGTTTACACCAGTGAAAAGTAATTCCTCATTTGGTCTTTTTTTTTCTTTTTATTTAATTTTTGATTCATTGAACACAAATGGAGTACAGCAATTGTTTTTCTGGTTGTACACAAAGTAGAGTCACCCCATCTGTGCATTCATACATGTACACAGGGCAAGGATGTCTGTCACACATACTGTTATTATTCTTACCCCCTAACCCTAACCCTAACCACCAACCTCAACCCCCACCCCTCCCTTCCCTCTATGCTCTCTATCCTTCCTCCATTCTTGCCATCATTCCACCCCACATTATGCATCATCATTCACTTATCAGAAAGACCATTCAGCCTTTGGATTTTTGGGATTGGCTAATCTCACTTAGCATAATAGTCTCCAACATCATCCATTTACCTACAAATGTCATAATTTTATTCTTCTTTATGGCTGAATAATATTCCATTGTGTATATATACCAATTTCTTTAGCCATTCATCTATTGAAGGGCATCTAGGTTGCTTCCACAATCTAGTTAGTGTAAATTGAGCAGCTATGAACATTGATGAGGCTGCATCACTGTAGTAATCTGATTTTAAGTCCTTTGGGTATAGGCCAAGGAGTGGGATAGTGGGGTCAAATGGTGGATCCATTCCAAGTTTTCTAAGGAACCTCCACACTGCTTTCCAGAGTGGCTGCACCAACTTGCACTCCCACCAGCAATGGGGAGTGCAAGTTTCCTTTGCTGAGAAAAAGCTTTTTAGTTTGACTCTATCCCAATCATTGATTCCTGCTTATATTTCTTGCCCTTTGGGAGTCATGTTAAGGAAATCTGGTCCTAGGCCAACGTGATGAAGATTTGGACCTATTTTCTCTTCTATTAGGTGCAGGGTCTCTGGTCTAATTTCTAGGTCCTTGATCCATTTTGAGTTGAGTTTTGTACAGGGTGAGAGATATGGGTTTAGTTTAATTTTGCTGCATATGGATTTCCATTTTTCCCAGCACCATTTGTTGAAGAGGCTGTCTTTTCTCCACTGTATGTTTTTGGCTCCTTTGTCAAGTATGAGAGACGTGTATTTATGTGGGTTTGTCTCTGTGTCCTCTATTCTGTACCATTGATCTACCTGTCTATTTTGGTGCCAATACCATGCTGTTTTTGTTACTATTGCTCTGTAGTATAGTTAGAGGTCTGGTATTGTGATACCCCCTGCTTCGCTCTTCTTGCTAAGGATTGCTTTAGCTATTCTGGGTCTCTTATTCCTCCAAATGAATTTCATGATTGCTTGCTCTATTTCTATGAGGTCCGTCATTGGGATTTTAATTGGAATTGCATTGAATTTGTATAGCACTTTTGGAAGTATGGCCATTTTGACAATATTAATTCTGCCTATCCAAGAACACGGGAGATCTTTTCATCTTCTCAGACGCTCTTTAACTTCTTTCTTTAGTGTTCTGTTCATTGTAAAGGTCTTTCACTTCTTTTGTTAGATTGATTCCCAAGCATTTTATTTTATTTGAGGTTATTGTGAATGTGGTAGTTTTCCTAATTTCTCTCTCAGAGGATGCATCGCTTAAGAATAAAAATGCATTAGATTTATGAGCATTAATTTTATATCCTGCTACTTTACTGAATTCATTTATGAGTTCCAGAAGTTTTCTGGTGGAATTTTTAGGGTCTTCTAAAGAGAATCATGTCATCAGCAAATAGGGATAGTTTGATCTCTTCTTTTCCTATTCGTATTCCTCTAATTTCTTTGGTCTGTCTAATTGCTCTGGCTAAAGTTTCAAGAACAATGTTGAATAGTAGTGGAGAAAGAGGGCATCCCTGCCTTGTTCCAGTTCTCAGGGGGAATGCTTTCAATTTTTCTCCATTTAGAATGATGTTAGCTGTGGGCTTATCATAGATAGCCTTTACAATGTTAAGGAATGTCCCCTCATTTGGTCTTGATGCGAACAGCTTCACTGGATGATCCACTCACCCCAAACATCTTTTTTTTTTTTTTTCAGTTAAGGTGAAATTCACACAACACAAAATTAGCCACTTTAACGTGTACATCATTGTGACATTTAGTACATTCACAGCATTGTCAATCATCCCTTCTATCAATTCCCAGAACGTTTCCATCACCCCAAAGGAAATCCTGTATGCATGAAGCAGTTGCAACCATTCCTCATCTTCTAGCTCTGGCAACCAGCAATCTGCTTTCCCTCTCTTTATGGATTTACCTATACTGGATAGCATGTACATACATGGAGTAATAGATGAGCCTTTTTATGTAGTGCTTCTTCCACTTAGCACAATGTTTTCAAGGTTCTCCACCGTCATTGGATAGATCTGCACTTCATTCATTTTTAGGCTGAATAGCATTCCCTTCCTTGTAGTACCTCCTTTTAAAAATCCATTCATCAGTTGATGGACATTGGGTTGTTTTTACCTTCTAACTGTTGTGAAGAGTGCTGCTGTGAATATTCATGTGCAACTTAGTGGCTCAGTTACCAGTTTTCATTTCTTTCATCTGAATAACAAGGAGTGGAATTGCTAGGTCATATGATAATTCTATGTTTAATTTTCTTTTATTGTTTTTTAGGAACTACTAGACTTTTTTTCACCATATTGTGTTCTCACCGACAATACTTAAGAATTTCTAATTCTCTTATCTCCTCATTAACACTTCTTATTTTATTATTATTATTTATTATTGTTATTATTGTATTTCATTATTATTTTTTATTTTTACAGACTCCATTTTGATTCATTTTACACAAATGAGGTACAACTTTTCCATTCTATGGTTGTGCATAATGTGGATTCACACCATTCATGTAATCATACATGTACACAGGGTGATGATGTCTGTCTCGTTCCATCATTTTCATACTCCCTCTCCTGCCCCTCTCATTTCCCTCTTTATTATTAATTACTATCATAATGGGTAAAAAGCTGTATCTCATTATGGTTTCAATTTCATTTCCTTAATTACTAATAATGTTGAACATATTTTCTTGTGCTCCTTGACCATCTGTATATTTTCTATGGAGCCAGGTATATTCAAATCTTTTGCCCACTATTTAATTGGGTTGTCTTTTTGCTTTTGAGATTTCAGAGTTCTTTATGTTCTAGAGATTAGACCCTTAACAGATTAACAACTTCAACACATTTCCTCTCATTCTGTAAGCTGTTTTTATTTCTCTTAATAATGCATTTTTATGCATGAGAGCTTTAAAATTTGATGGAATATCATTTTCTATTTTAAAAAGTATTATTGCTGGGGTCATCTCTAAGAATCCATTATCAAATCCAAAGTCAGAAATTTTACTCCTGTATTTTTAAAGGTTTTAAAATTTTGCTTCTCACATTTAGGTAATTGATCCATTTTTATATCATGTGAAGTATAAGTAGAGATTCATTCTTTCAAAGGAACTTTCCAAATATTTCAACACAACTGGTTGAAGGGACCATTTCTGTCTCCATTGGATGAACTTGACCTTCGTGTCAAAAATCAACTGTTCATTGTAACCTGGGTTTATAGGTCTCTCCATATGGCAGCATCATGCTGTTTTGATCACTGTAACCTAGTACTAGTTTTAAGAATAGAAAATGCACGTCCTTCCTTCAGCTTTGCTCTTCTTTCCAATAGGTTGATGACTCCCCTGTGCTCTTCATGATTGCATATGAATTTGAGAATCAGCTTCTCCTTATAGTAAAGCATCTTGGTAATTCTAATAGGGATTTCATTGATTATATAGATTGCTTTGGGATATATTGACATCTTGATTATTTCAATCCATGAACACAGGGAGCTTCCATTATTTTCACTTTATAAAAATTTCTTTCAGCAAAATTTTTTTCAGTTTTCAATGTTTGTCTTTAACCTTCTTAGATATGTTTTATTCTTTTGAATGTTGTTATGAATGAAATTGTCTTGATACTTTCCTTTTGGGTTTGTTCATTGTTTTTGTGTAGAAATGCAGTTCATTTCTAAATTTACACTGTATTTTACCCAAATCCTGAAGGTCATCTTTGGCCATTACAGTAGTTTTAGGGAAAAAAAAATGGTCAAGAAAAATCTTAGGATTTAGGGCTTTAAAGGGAATATCTCCAATTTAAGACAATGATTGTTGAGTGCATTACTGTAACTACAAAGGTTTGGTCCCCAAGCAGAGGAGGGCAGCAGAGGAGGGAGATCTTTATGAGGTTCTCCTCAAGCTGATCCAGGTCCACCTTCTGCTCTACAGAGGTATCCAAGGAAGGCTCACAAGATGAACGCTTACTAAGTCCTTATAACGTCAGAGGTACATCTCACTCAAGGTCTAGAAGATTTATTTAGAACACAGGTGTCTCTATCCCTTCTCTTTCCTAGAAAAGGTCTGAAATTTTTCCTGGAATTAGTTCTCTTTACCAAATAGTAGTTTACAAACTTTTAATGGTAATTTTTGTTTTTAAAAGTCCCTTAAAGAAAAAAAAAATGGGCTGTGGTTCTAGCTCAGTGGTGGAGTGCTTGCCTATCACTGGGTTCAATCCTCAGCACCACATGAAAATAAAGAAATAAAATAAAGGTATTTTGTCCCTTTTAAAAAAGAAAAGAAAAGAAAAATATTACATCAGTTTCCCAGATTTCAGATAATACACACACACACGATTCCTGACAGTAATAATTCCATTACAAATGTAGAAAGAAAGCTAGAAAATCACTCTTAGTATCATCACAGATATCATTGCTGCAGGCAAGAACCATCAAAGAATATTAGACTGGGTCAGAGTGAGGTAAATAGAATTGCATCTTTGCAGTGTTCAAAATATACCCAAATATTACATGACTACTTCATAAAAACAGTATATAGTGGGAAACTCCATCAGTCAGCACCTTAGCCAAATAGTGGAAGATGACAGCAATAGGCCTTTTATCCCCTGCTTTGATGCATTGAGGGTCTTGCAGAGTCTGCGTGGTAAGTCATTGTGCTATTCGCAGGGCTGAAGATCTCCTGAAATGGAATGTTTCAGATCTTGACCTCATGGTCAGAGGCTATCTAAGTCAAGACTTGGAAAACTTACTAAAAAAAAATGTTTCTATTCTTGCTATCTTCCTGAAAATAGCCAGGCATTTTCCTTGAAAGTCCACATGCAATAACATTCAAAAGCATAAAATATCTAGGAATAAATAGTATGCCTACAATTAATGGGTCCACTTATCCCTTGTAGCTCACTCCTGGTCACCTGTTAAGAAATTCATCACTAATAAATCTAGGCAGCAAGGTATAACATATGTACACTGAAAAAAGGAAGTCACCTGTGTGTTTCATTTCCATTAGAGCGTAACTTCAATCTGATAAGGAAAATACATCAGAAAAACCCACACTGAGGGATGTTCTATCTAGTATCCAATTGATACTTTTTCAATGTATCAACGTTTTGAAAGGCAAGCAAAGATTGAGAATCTGTCAAAGACTGAAGAAGACCACAGAGACAGAATAGCCACGTGCAAGGTGGGCTCCTAGAATAGAAAAAAGAACATTAAATGAAAAACTAGTGAAACCCAATAATCTTTCCATCTAGGTTGGTTCCACAGTCTAGCTATTGTGAATAGAACTGCTATAAACATTGATATGGCTGTGTTACTGTCATATGCTGACTTTAAGTCCTTTGGGTATAAACCAAGGTATGGAATAACTGGGTCAAAAGGTGGGTCCATTCCAAGTTTTCTGCAGAATCTCCACACTGCTTTGCAGAGTGGCTGTACCAATTTGCAACTCCACCAGCAATGTACCAGTGTGCCTTTTCCCCCACAGCCACACCAAAACCTTCTATTTTTTATGTTCTTGATAATAGCCATTCTAATCTGAGTAAGATGAAATCTTAGGGTTGTTTTAATTTGCATTTCTCTAATTACAGAGATGTTGAACACTTTTTCATGTATTTATTGATCACCAGTACGTTCTGTTCTATAAAGTGTCTGTCCAGATCCTTGACCTATTTATTGATTGGATTCTTTGTATTTTTGGTGTAAAGTTTTGTAAGTTCTTTATAAATTTCGGATATCAGTGCTTTATTTGAAGTGCATGTGGAAAAGATTTTATCCCACTCTGAAGGCTCTCTTTTCACATTATTGATTGTATACTTTGCTGAGAAAAAGCTCTTTAGTTTGAGTCCATCCCAACCTAGATGCCCTTCAACAGATAGTGAATGAATAAAGAAGCTGTGGTATATATACACAATGGAATACTACTCAACCATGAAGAAGAATAATATTATGGTACTTGCAGATAAATGGATGGAATTGGAGAATATCCTGCTAAGTGAAATAAGCCAATCTCCAAAACACAAGGTTGAATGTTTTCCCTGATAAGTGGATGATGATGTATAATCAGGTTGGGAGGTGGGGATGAGAGAAGAATGGAGGAACTATAGATTACAAAGAGTGAAATGAGAGGGGTGGGGAGGGAGTATGAAAAATGGTGGAATGAGACAGACATCATTATCCTATGTACATGTATGATTACATGAATGATATGAATGTACATCAAGCACCACCATAGAAATGAAAATTTGTACCCCATTTGTATACAATGAATCAAAATGAAGTCTGCAAAAATTTTAAAAATAAAATGAAATAAATTTAAAAAATAATCTTTCCACTTCAGTGAGTACTATTCTATCCCGGTTAATTTTGTAGTTTTGATGATATCCTATAATAATATAAGATGCTAGTACGAGGGGAAGCTGGATAAAGAGTATACAAGGGCTATCTATACTATTTTTGCAACACTTCTACAAATATAAAATAATTTTAAGATAAACAAAAAAATATTTGTTAAAAAGAAACTAAAAAGTATGCCTACAATTAACAGGGTCCCCCTTATCCTTTGTTGCTCACTCCTGGTCACCTGTTAAGAAATCCATCCCTAATGCATAGAACAAAATATCTATTGGGGCCGGAGTGTAACTGAAAGAGATATTCATCATATAGTGGCATTTGGATAGCAGAGAGCTTCCTCACTGCTCCCCTGAAAAATCAAAAGTGTAATGAATTTAAAGATGTTATGCAGTATTGTTTTCATTGGATGATATTTAATATAGCGCTGCCTTTTATGTTTAGGGTGAGCCAGAGGATGATGTGGGAGGATTTAAGACTCTGTTTAACAGTATTGCTTAAGGCAATGGGAAGTGGGAAGTGATATACCTACTTTGTTTTTTCTGGTTGGACTTTTTTTTTTTAATAACACTGCTCTGGACTGAATCCATCCTCTTCCATTGAAAAATATGGAGCTTTGGGCAAAGCATCTGCACTTCTTTAGTTTCCTCACTTGGGAAGCTCTTTCAGGACGACTAGAAGAATGCATGAGCTCACAGCTGATGATGGTTGCTATTAACAATAAAAGAAAATCAAGAGAGCACATGGAACTTTCAGGAAAACGTGAAAAATCGGAGCTGTCTTTAACAGGATGCATCTAGAGGCTGCTTGTCTTGATCAATGTGGAGCAGGCTGGAGGTTGGCGTACATTTACCCTCTTGATGGGAGGATTCATTGGCAGACACGAACTGAACAAATGTGTGCAGCCGACAACACAATGAATAAGTTGAACACAATCTGAGCTCAAGGCAATGCCGAAATTCAAAATGTGGACTCAGAAGTCTGACTATCAGATTCTGCTATCAAAGGAATCAAAGGAATAAGTAATAAAAAAGGGTAGAGTTCTTGACTATTTGGTCATTATGTTTCAGAATGTATATTAAGGAGTGCTGTTTTAAATGAGGTCATTTTGGAAGGGCAGTAGGTTGCACAATTGAGAGTTGACTCTGGAGCCGTAATGTCTGGGTTTGAATTTCCTTTTTGCCACCTGTTAGCTATTTTCTTTGGGAAAATGCCGTAAGTTCTTTGTACTCTATCTTTCTCATCGACAAAGTAGATATATAATAACTGAAGTCATGGGTTGATATGGAAATTTAAGAAGTTTATATTTTTAAGCACTTAGAATAGTACTAAGAGTAGAGCAAGGAGAGAAGTGATTTACTATCCTATTTTAAAGAAAAGTTCTGGCGGGAAAACTGCTTCCACTTTATAGACTGAGGATTCATAAGCCTTGATCATATCACGAACATACTGGGATAATTTTGAATCAGCCATCCATTGCTCTATGCCATTTTCAAGTAGGACAAGTCAGATCTGACTTGTCTCCCCAAGCAAAGCCCTTAAAGATTAGCTTTGAAAAGGCCAAACAAATGACAATGCTGTTGAATTATGCCATTACATCCAATCATTACTCTGAGCAGATTTTCTTAACCTTCCGTATTTGGCTCTTAAAATATAAACTAATCTGGTAGGATAAAATAATCATTCATCTGTGACCCAACCTTAAATGTCAATGGCTTTTTACAAATTGGTTCATTTTCTGTTGCAATCTTGCCAGTGTGCCCTGATGACTGTATTTGTACTGTTCATCAAAAATGTAATTTAATAGGTACTAATTCTGCTGAAATGAGAATAAGGATAAATAAGTTATAATATTGCAAATAGCTGCTATTTTGCTTTAATTTCTTTTAAAATGATTTTTATCCAAATCATATATATGTGATTTTATCCAAACATAACTATGCACCTATATGAGTGTATATATATGTGTGTGTATCTATATATATGCATATATATGCATATGTACATATGTATATATGTGTGTGTATATATATGTATGTGTATATATGGACATACATACATATACATGCATACATATACATACATACTATGCATACGTACATACATATATACATATACATACTATATATACACACATACATACATAGATATGTATATACATATATGCATATATGCAAACATACTATATATACATATGTACACATATGTATATATATGCATATATATAGACACACACATATATAAACACACATATAGGTGCATACATATGTTTGGATAAAATCCTCAGTCTATACTTAAAGTTTTCCCACCAGTACTTTCCCTGTGTATGCATACGCATATATATGTATATACAGAGAGAAGGGGGAGGAAAAGAGAGAGAGGAAAATTTCCTGTTTCCATTCAAATATAGCCTCTGTGTATCTTGCCCTGTATTTTCCTCCAGGTGCATGTAAGTATCTTTTCAAACAGGCATTCTTTTATGCATATGGCACTCACTTCCCCAAGACACTTTTAATTTCATCTCCAAATCGTTCCTTTTGTTATCTAGCTAACAAAATCCCAACCTAGCTTGGAGGAAACACAATGATCTCTAAATGGTTTCATTCCCACCCCCTTTCCTAGCTAGGCCCGGCGATGACACTCACACATGTGTGCCACATGGAGAGAAAAAAGAGGAAAGGTTGGGTTCCTAAAGTCATTTAGGATATTGACCCAGGGGTAGGGGAAATGAATGCTGACAAAAAACAATTTAAAAAATGTTCTCTATCTCTTGCTTCATATGACCTATAACTTTCCACCGAACTATGCTTCTGCCACAGAGTATAAGGAAACCTCAGAAATACTCTCAGAAATAACGGTTTCTTATCAATAGGGGAAAAGGGAACAGAGATGCAAATGAAGTTCAGGAAACATGCAATAACTTCAACTTCTTTCCACTCACTGACAGGTGTCATGGCCTATGCCTTTGAAAACTCAGGTAGAAAAGATATTTGTAAGCAATAGAGCAGTGTCACCTAAGTGCAGGCACACTTAAAGGCCTTGGGGAAAATGCTTTGTTGTTACTGGATAGAACAGTAAAATCTCACTTGATAAAGAAAATGCAGCACACGTATACAATGAAATGTTATTCAATTCTAAAGAAGAAGAAAGCCCACAAAAGAACCTCAAGGACAGTATGGTGAGTGAAATGCGCCAGCCATAGGACAAATCCAGCAAGATTCTACTCATATGAGGTATTTAAAATAGTTAATCTTAGTACTAGAAAATAGAGTGGTGGTTTCCAGGGAGCAAAAAGAATAGGAAATGATGAATTATCACAAAATGGGTATATACTTTCAATTTTACAAGGAAAATAAATTCTGGAGATCAGCTGTGCAACATCAAAACACTATACTGCTAGAGTTAACATGTTAAAATATATGAAGTGAATAGATCATGTTAAATGTTCTTACCATGCACACAGGAAAACAAGAAAATATTTGGTGATGGACACATTTAGTGATATCATGGGTGTATACATATGAGCGAACTCATGAAAATGTATCGATTAAATGTTTGCAAATTTAAAGTATTAATTACATCTCAATAAGGCTTAAATAAACCCCTGTTTGAACCTGGACTTGAAAAGAAAATGGAAGTGCACAAGCCAGGAATGCCTGGAATTCTAATTCCTGAGTCTTTCCCCCATTTGGGTAAGCATTTTAACATAATTATAATGAAAATACAGAGAAGTACACACTTTTTTGAGGCTCAATGAATTTTTACGAAGTGAACCAACATTTGAAATCACAAACCAGGTCAAAAAGCAAGATATGACCCAGCACGTTTCCTGTGATCACCTTTTATTATCATCCCCTTCCTGCCAAGAATTACAATCATTCTAACTTCTAACACTATAAATTAGTTTTATCTATTTTTGAAATAAAAGTATTTTTGAGTCTTCTCTGAGACTGAAGGCATATTCTCAGCATGAACCCCCGTAAAAATCAAAAACAAGTATCGTATATCCAGTATGTAAACACGAATAATAAAAGTGTCCATTCCACAAGGGAGAGATGGAGGCCTAGAACAGGGATGGGACCAAAGCAAGAGAGAAATCCATCTGGCAAAAAAATCCTGTAGTTTCCTTTCCAGCATCTGGAGCACATGGCCTTGTGAAGTTCTCTCCAAAGGCTTGTGTAGCTCTGCCCCTGTGGCTTCCTGGTTGTAGCCCTCATGGCCTCTCTGTTGGTTTGTTTCTGCTCAATTCTCAAAGCTTTCCTCACTGGATATCCCACATTACTGGCATTTCTTACTCTTGGGGGTCTCCACTGTAGCTTCAGCTCCTTCTCACATCTTTACACATCACAGGCTTAGTGGCAGCCCACAGGGACTCTAACCTTACTGCACTTTGCCTGGCCTCCCAGGCCTCCCTGTCCTTTGAAATCTTGGTGGAAGCCTGCAAGACCCCTAACGCCATCCTCCTGCATTTCTGCTGAACCTGCACCACATGTTTGCTGCCAATGCCTGCCACCATCTCAAGCAGTAGCCAAGTCTCCAGGGATCACCACTGCTGCAGCCTCTGAGTATCTGAGAGACTGAGCATGGTAGAACAAATCCTTAGGCCCCCTGCACAAGTAGGGTGCCCACTGATCTTTTCTCAAAAGAATTTTTACTTTTGCACCCTTGAGCCTCATGGATGTGGTCCTGCCAATTCTGAGATGTCCTCAAGCCATCTTTGCTACTGTCTCTGGTTAAAGTCTTTGTATATCTTTAGTGGCTTGAATGTCTATAACAACCACACCTTCCTGAGCCCCACTTTTACTTGCTGTTTTCTGGACAAACTGGAAATTTTTCAAACCTTTCTGCTTTGCTTTCTGTTCCTGATTGTCACATTAAACTTGGCTAAAAACTGCCAGCAATATTCATACCACTGCCTGAATTCTGCGCTCTCTTGAAATATCCTCCATCAGGTTAATCAGTCCATCTGGTCTTCTGAGTTCCCAGCAGAATCGTCTCGTAAACTCTGCTTACAACATTATAAAGCTCTGCCAGTTTTCATCTTTAAACTTTCAGATATTCCTCCCACAAATTCCAAAAAACTTCTGAACCACATGGTCAGATTAGTCCCAAAGCAATCCCACTTCTTTGTACCAATTTCTGTTTTAATCAGCTTTTTTTTTTTTTTTTTTTTTTTTTTTTTTTTTTTTTTTTGCCCCTGTGACAAAAAACAACTGCCAAGAACAATTTCAGATGAGGAAAAGCTTATTTTGGGACTTGTGGTTTCAGAGGTCTCAGTCCATAGACAGCCTGCTCCATTCCTTTGGGCTTGAGGTGTGGCAGAACTTCATGGCAGAAGAGTGTGGCAGAGGACAGCAGCTAGGAACCAGGAACCATGGAACCAGGAAGCACAGAAAGAGTAAGAAACTCCCCTCACCACTGACAAAACATAAATCCCAAGAACATGCCCCCACGGACCCACCTCCTCCAGCCAAACCCTACCTGCCTTCAGTTACTGCTCAGTTAATCCCTACCAGAGGATTAATGCACGAGTAGGTTAGGGATCTCATAACTAATCATTCAATCTCTAAACCTCCTTACATTTTTTCACACATGAGTCTTTGGGAGACACCTCATCTCTAAACCATAATACCTCCTCTCCAATAAATAATTTTTGACCCAAAATTTCAAGAATGCTAAAGCTGAGAAATCCTGCCCCACCCCACCTTTGGTAGAGCTTGTTCTTTCCTTCTTGTCTTAGTTGTGTGAGCAATATGTTGTGGTTTTGATGCACGTTTTTCTGATGATTGTTGAAATTGTGCACCTTTTCATATGTATGTTTTTTCTTCTTTTATGAAGTGTTTATTTGGATTTTTTGCCCATGGTCTATTACATTCTCTGCTTTTTCTTTACCGGCGTATAGATACTTATTCCTTAAAATGAATTTTCATAAATCTGTGGTTGGGGACATGAAAATGCCCTATTCTAGTATATAGTTATGGTTGAACACTCTTTTTAATCCTGCTCTTAGTAAAAATCATAATTTTAAGAATCATTAATTCTTTAATGTTTAGCATTATGTCTTGCTTAAGAAAAGTTCAACTACTCGGACATCATGAAAGTGTCTCCCTATGTTTTACTGGAAAATTCTCATGAATCTATATTTCACACATTTAAATATATGACATTGCATCTTGAGGTAGATGTCAAGATATATGTAGATATGGATATAAAGATTCAGTTAATCCCAGTTGTTGAAAAGAAATCCTTCCCCCCAGTGAACAGCAGTGACACATTACTCATTAATCAAATGACCCAATAAAGAAATTTGCATCTGGACACACACACACACACACACACACACACACACAATCTTATAGATTTCATTGAATCGATAGATCAACTTGAGATAAATTCACATCTGGATACTATTAAGTATTCCAATTTATGAACATAGAGTGCCTTTTTATTTATTTGGTTTCAATTTAATTTTTTTCAGATGAGTTTTGTTATTTACACATTTGGGGTCTTAGACAAATGTCATTTATTTCTTATTTCTTGATGCTGTTATTTAGTCACATATATCAACATATATTTGAACAATTTTATTGAAGTATAATTAAACTTTAATATATTCCATATACTTAAAATGTACTATTTTATCATTTTGACACACTACGCAACTGGATAATCAACATATATAACACCACCCCAAGGTTTTCCAGAGTCCTATTGTAATCCCTCCCTCCTACCCATCCTCTTCCCCTCTCCAACACCAAGATCACTGATCTATTTTCTGTGACTCTATATCAGGTTGCATTGTCTAAAGATTTGTATAAATCAAGTCATACGTATGTGTTGGATTTTGTCTTGCTTATTTTACTCAAGAGAATTATTTTGAAATTTATCCTTGTTTCACTGTATGCTAATAGGCCATTCTTTTAGATGGTTAAATAATTTTCTGTTGCATGGGTATAATGAAATTATTTTTATTCTTATACCTTTCCATGTATATTTGGATAGTTTCTAGTTTTGGGTGATTAAAAATACAGCTCCTGAGAATATTTGTGCACAAGTCTTTTTATGGGTATTATGGTTTAAATGTTAGGTGTTCCCCAAAAAACTCATGTGTGAGACAATGCAAGAAAGTTTAACGGTGACGTGATTGGGTTATGAAAGGTTTGACTAACTTAATGGTAACTATAGGCAGATAGGGTGCAGCTTGAGGAGGTAGGTCCCTGGGGGCATGCCTTTGGGGTCTTTTTTTTTAATTTTTTAAGTATTTTAAAAAAATTTTTGCAGTTGTAGATGGACAGCATGCCTTTATTTCATTTTTTTCATTTTCATGTGGTGCTAAGGATTGAACCTAGTGGCTCACACAAGCTAGGCAAGTGCTCTGCCTCTGAGCTACAGCCACAGCCCCGGGGTCTGTATTTTGTCCTTGTTGAGCACAACTTTCTCTCTCTCTCTCTGCTTCTGGGTACCATGTTCCCAGCTGCTTTCCTCCACCACACTCTTCCACCATGATGTTCTGCCATAGTTTGGGCCCAGGGCAATGGAATCAGCCACCTATGGACTAAACCTCTGAAACCATGAGGACCCAATTTTTCCCTCTATGACTGTTCTTGTCAGGATTTTTGATTGCAGCAGCTTACTAAAATAATGGGCATATGTGTTTGTTTCTCTTTGATAATACCTAGAAGCTGAAATGGTTGGTCATAATACAGTAGGTGGTGTATGTTTAAATGCTCAAAAGAAATTGTCAGTCTGTTTTCCAAAATGAATGCATTACTTCACATATTCTCCAGGACAGTATGGAAACAATTCTACACCATTGGTAGCACTTGGTATGGCCAGTTGTTTGAATTTGAAATATTGTAATAGGTGTCATGGTATATGAATGCAATTTAAATTTAGTTTCTTTAAGGACTAATTATAATGATCATCTTTTCATGTGATTTTTTTATCAGAAAATTAAAAACTTGACAAAATACCTATCAATAGTGTTGTACTTCTTAAACAGGTAGTTTGTTTCCTTATTATTGAGTTTTGAAAAATTATTATGGTTGTAGATAAAAATTATTTTTCGTATAGGTGATTTACAATTATTTTCTGCAGTTTCCATCTTGTCTTTTCATTCTCTTAACAATGCTTTTCAAAAGCAGAACTTATTAAATCTGATGAACTTTAGATCACTCGTTTTTTTCTTTCATTTTATTGGATCTAATAAATCCTTGCATAACTCAAGGTCATAGAGATTTTCTTCTATGTTTTCTACTATGGAATTTATACTTTTAGGTTCCACATTTGTATCTATGATGCATTTTGAGTTAATGTTGGCATATGGTGGTTCATTTCTACACTCCCTGTTCTGTTCCATTTATATATTTGTGTATCTTTACAGCAATTCCACATTTTTGTAGATTCCATTTGATTGTGTATATAGGAAATTATGTTGTTTATAATTACAGAAATTTTTATTTTCCCTTTCAAATCTGGGTGGCTTCTACTTGCTATCTTTCCTCCTTGCCATGACTACAAATACCACTAGTAAGTAAACTGCTGAAAAAGGTTTGAGTGTCATCAGGGTTTCTTTATTTCTGATCTGAGAAAAGCATTCAGACTTTTGTCACTGTGATGCTGACTGTGAATTTTTGGTAGATGTCCATTATTAGATTAAGAAAGTCGCCTTCTATTTCTAATCTGCATCCACTCACATGTGATTGTTCTATATCTTTACAGAAAAACTTGAAGTATTCAATTTTCCAAGTATTTTCTTTCCTTCAAACTTGTGTTGACGACTTTGAGTCTTCCGCCTCTCCACATAAACTTTAGGATCCATTTGTTAATATCACAAAATAACTTTCTGGAATTTAATGGGATTGCAGTGAATCTATTGATCAAGCTGGAAGGAGCCAACACTTTGACCTCAATCCACAAACATAAAATATGTCTCCATTTCTATTGTTCTTCTTTGATTTCTTTCATCAGACTTCTATTTTCCTTATCTAGATATTGTGAATGTTTTATTATATTTATACCTACATGTTTTATTTGGGGGATTCTAATGTAAATATTATTGAATTTTTAATTTAAACTTTCCCTTGTTCATTGATGGTCTATAGGAATGAGATTGACTTTCATATATGAACCTCTATCCAGTAATCTTGCTGTTATTTCTTATCTCTTCCAGGAGTTCTTGTTCTGCTTTGGATTTTGCTTGTTTTTCTCAGCTCTGTGGAATTTTTTTTTATGGGGGTAATCTTATTTTCTGCAAAGACAGTTTTTATTTATTGCTTTCCAATTAATACAACTTTTATTTTTCTTGTCTTCTTTTATTAGTTAGCTGTCATCACAACATTGAGAAAGACTGATGAGGGAGAATATTTTTTCCTTGATCTTGAGTAGCACATACTTTTTATTAGAGTTTAGGCTACTTATATTGAAGGTTATTATTGATGTCATTGGCTTAAATCTATCATTCTTAATATTTGTCTTGTTCCAGGTAGGTAACATTTTCTCTATCCCTACAGCATTAGAATCTATAAAATTATAAATCCTGGACACTTTTACACTAGAGGACAAAATAAAGGTTTCATTGAAACTAAAGTTCACACTTAAAGACTGTCAGAAAAAGAATAAAATAACCATCCAGGTAGGAATGATCAACTCTTACTATCGAGGGGAATTGGTGCTGTTGCTATATAATGAGGAGATGGATAACATGAATTCTATTTTTGGTGACTCTTGATGCTTTCGTAGCTATCAATATGGGTAAATACATAATTGTATCAATCACTAAGCGGTAGAGTCTGGGTTAGCCCCTTAAGCAAGAGTTCTAAATCAATACATGAGCTAGGAAAGTTCAGGGCAATCCAGATGGTAATGGAGGGACATTATTGATAATACCTAGAGACCTGGAGCTAATGCCAAAGTGGGAACTATATGCTGTTCATTAATCTTACTATTTTAAGCTTTTTATATACAGGATATAGAAAAGAGGTATACAATGTGGGGCATGGGTGGACCCGAGCAATACAATGTGAACCCCATTCACTTGTCCTCAGCTCATCTCAGAAGTCATCTGCAGACAGATGTCTTATGTGCAGATGAGATTTTGCACATGTCTGCCTGAATGTGTGGAATCCCAGCCATTTCAAGTAGTTAGCATCCTAAGAAAGAGCCTCAACTATTCATGGATAGGATTTGGTAAATAATATCCCAGCTTTCTAGATCCTTACTGGAACAATTCTAAGTTGCCTTCAACATGACCTCCCAGAAGATTCCCAGTGGAATGAAAGCTTCCAGACACTGCATGTTGGTTATTTTCAACCTGAATTCATTCTCTAGGCTATCCCATAGTATGACAGTCTTCATCAGCATTCTTGTTGAGATTGTGCCAGTTACTCTCTGAGGTCATTATTAATTGTGCACCTATTTACTATCAAAAGCATTGAGGTTGGATGACAAATTATATGACTGTCCTATACAGATGTTTTAAAACTCAAATACTAGGCAGAATGCTAGCCAGGTAACAAGTAATATGAATAGAGTGAGTGTTTTAGTCAGCTTTTTCACTGCTGTGACTAAAGATCTGACCAGAACAATTTTAAAGGAGGAAAGGTTTATTTGAAGGCTCAAGGTTCAGCGGTCTTAGTCCATAGAAGGCTGGCTTTATCCCCACAAGGCTCAAGGTGAGGCAGGATGTTATGGCAGAAGAGTGTGGCAGAGGGAAACAGCTCACATCATGATCAAGAAGGAGAGAGAGAAAGAGAGAGAGAGACAGACTCCACTTACCAGATACAAATTATACCCCAAAACCACAACCCTATTCCCGCCTCCTCCAGCCACACACTACCACTTCAGTTACCACTCAGTTAACCCTAACAGGGGATTAATTCACTGATTGGGTCAAGACTCTTACAACCCAATAATTTCTCCTCTGAACCTTTTTGCATCGTCTCACACTTGAGTTTTGGGGGGAACACCTCACATCCAAAGCATACCAGTAGTAATGATAATTGCAAAGGCCCTCTATAAGTATATAAATTATCCCCAGCTGGTGTTCATAAAAGTTCAGACACAACAATAGGATATGTTCTGACTTTTCAACAGAAATGAGTCGCTGTCCTTACATCGAAGATGCATATATAAAAAACTGGGTCAGTCTGTCAGAAAGCCATTTGTAATTTCCATGTTTATTGTAGCACTATTCATAATACCTGTAATGGAAGTGATCTCCAAAATGTCCATCAATTAATGAATGGGTTTTTAAAAATGTGATGCATATACACAGTGGAATATTATTCAGTCACAAAAGTCATGAAATCTTGTCATTTGCAACAACATGGATGGAACCGAAAGTCATGTCAAGCGAAATAAGCCAATCTGTATGTGAGGATGTAGATCTCATAGAAGTTGAGAGTGTACAACCATAAAGAAGAATAAAATCATGGCATTTGCAGGTAGATGGATGCAACTGGAGAATGTCATGCTAAGTGAGAGAAGCCAATCCCCAAAACCAAAGACCAACTCATCTCTCTAATAAGTAGATGATGATACATAAGGCGGAGTGGGAGGGAGGCAAGAATGGAGGAAGGATGGATTGCATAAAGGGAAAAGAGGGGTGGGAACAGGGTTGGGGGAAAGAAAAATAACAGAATGAGACAAACATCACTACCCTGAGTACATGTATGATTACGCAAATGGTGTGACTCTACTTTGTTTACAACCAGAGAAACAACAGCTGAACTCCATTCATGTACAATGGATCAAAATAAATTAAATTTACAAAAAAGAAGAAGTTGAGAGTATAATGGTAGTTTTAGAAGCAGGGCTGAGGGTTGAAGGTTTACAAATGGGTATTCAGGTATAGTTAGGTGTAAGAAGTTCTGATGACTACGTGTAATAATAATTGGTACATTTCAAAAAAGCTAAAAGAAATGATTTCAAATGCTTTGCCACATAGAAATGGTAAGTGTTTGTGAAGACAGATATGCTCAACGTGATTTAAGAATTATGCAATGTCTATATGTATCATTACATCACATGGTACACCATGAATATATACAACCCTTTTGTTTCTATAGCAATTAAAAATGCATATAATTTAAATTTAAAAATAAGTATTCTTAATAAGAGTTGCATATATCAACAAAATAAAGAACTATTTCAACCAAATTGTTCTAAACAAAACATACATGCATGGTAAAGTAAAAGCCTGTAATCATCTATTGTACCAAAGGGCTCTTAGAACAATACCGTCCCAGCTACAAGACGGCAGTGGCCAGTTTGAGGGCAATTCCACTGGCCAAGTCTAAAACATCTTTACACCAACTTTAATCACAAGAATAATAAAAAAAAATCATATCCACATTTTGCAAAGAGAGGAGAAATTGAAACCGAACACAAGTAAGAGGATGAGAATGTGTTAAGAACTCATTCAAAACAACACAGCATCCGGGCAGAGCCAGCTGCAGGGAAGAGCCGCCCGAGTCCCCCGAGCTCTCCTCTCTGCCCACAGGCTTTGTTGCATGGCCAAACCCCTTTGTAGCCTCTTCTGGTATTCTCCAGTCTGTCTCATTTCAAATATTCAATTCTGGAACAAGTACTGGCATTTTTTTTAAAATATGCAAAAAGTGTATCTGCCAATAAAAATAATTTTCTTTAATTTATTCATTATGGCCCACACTTAGAACCCAACGCTAACTTCAATTGGAATCAGTATTCCATGCCTGTGTGAAGATATTAACTGGTGTCAAGTTTCTGAAGCATTTCTTATCAAGATAAACATCCTCTCCCAGGAGTTTGGAGTCTGAGGAACTGGGGCCAAATGAAGGAGTTGGAAAAGTGAAAACTGGCAGAAGGATACACTGCAGTCGGGGGAACCTGCTTCAGATGACTGTGGTGTGACACAGGATATGGTGTGCTTTCCTGTTCATAAATTATGTGGTGTGTGCATGAGAAATCGTTTGTCAAAAGCACTTGGAGCCTGTTACTTACCTTGGAACAAATGTGGAGTCTCCAGTCGAGAGAGACTTGGCTAGTCAGGATGATCTTGTTTGTTCTGCAACAATTGTTGAAATACGAACTGGGGCTTCTCAACATAAAATTCCCTGTTTCTCTGTGTTTAAAATGAATGACTTCCATAATCTTTTGCAAAAGAATGTGGATGTTTTTCTCTCATTTCCACTCTATCTGAGTGGATTATCTCCTGTTCCAAAAATCCGATCTCTTATATTAGATATCATTTTTAAAAAAGACTTGGAATCTGGCCAGAGTGGGCACTTTCCAAACCAACAGTGGGGCACTGAAGAACATTCTTTGGAAAGGAACGTAGATCTACCTAGCCTTTCATAACCACCCACATTGGTCCTTTCTGTGCATATTTAAAGTCAATGAATATTTTGAGTCCTTGCTGGGGCCAAAGTATTGCACTAGGTCTTCACTACCACACTAGTGTCTATTTCGTCTCCCTGTTTATTTTCTTCAGTGCACTAATTACAAGCTACAGTTATTTCATTTTACTTGAGTGCAGCCTCTATTCTACATTAGAAGACAATTCTGTCATGTTATCCTTCACTTCTTGGTCTCATCTCTATTTTATATCACGGGTCTAGCACCAGGCATGTCGTCCAGGCTTACTATGCTTTCGTTGGAAGAACTTCTCTGAGCATCTATGATAAGCCAGGCATAGCCTAGCTGTGAAGTCGTGCAGTGCCATGGTTAGAAAAATGGACTTGGACTTCCAACTGCCTGAAGTCAGATTCTGACTGCTTTACTGAGTAAACTTGGACAAGCTTTGCTGTATACTTTTCTGTATCTCAATTTGCTCCTCTCTGTACAATGGTAATGACAGTACCTTTAATCATGAAATGATGATGCGCCACCTGAAGCACAGTGAGTGATCAATTAATCTTAGCCAGTATAATAGCAGAGGCATTCCTAGTTCAAGTTCACAGATGAAGGAATCAAAACTCAGAGAGATTAAGTAAATTGTTTAAGAACACACCACTCGTGAGAAGCGGGAGCAGTTTTGGAGCCCAAGGTGGACTGAATGCTAAGCTCAGGCTGCTGGTATAAACCTCTGCTGACTGTCCACTACACAACACTGGACACTGACCTCTAGCAATCACCGGTCTAGGGGACCATTGGGAACACACATCAATGACCCTGCGACACAAACCAGCAGCCTCCTGGTAGGTAAGACGGGGAGAGGGTTACTCCATTGCAGGTGCTCAGGGTGGTTCCTGGGATGTAGGGAGCTTGAACTCAGTCAGAAGGGAATTCTTTCAAA
This sequence comes from Glaucomys volans, assembly GCA_020662805.1. Classification (NCBI taxonomy): domain Eukaryota; kingdom Metazoa; phylum Chordata; class Mammalia; order Rodentia; family Sciuridae; genus Glaucomys; species Glaucomys volans. The sequence continues at coordinate 1,233,265 of JAJEJO010049593.1, forward strand.
AGCATTTCTAAAATCAAGACACTCATATTCCCAAGCAGTCTCCAACCTATCAGTCTAGTAATCCTATCACAAAAGGAAATGAAATTGTCTGCATAATGGCTTCCACATGTTCCCATTTTATGTGGTTGTAGGTTCCAAACCACATGCAGAAGCAAAGAAGCAGAGCGAGGCTACTGCCACACTCATTTGCCTGTTTTCACACTTACAGTTGGACTTTGTGTCCATTCTACCTACAGAGACCCAAGGTGAGCAGATAACCGTGACTTCCCATATCCATTCATTCATTCATTCATTCATTCAGCAGTTCTGGGAATCGAACTCAGGGGTGCTCTCCCATTGAGCTACATTCTCGTCCCTTTTTTTTTTTTTTTGGTACCAGGGATTGAACCCAGGGGCACTCCACCGCTGAGCCACATCCCCAGCCCATTTTTTGTATTTTATTTAGAGACAGGGTCTCACTGAGTTGCTTAGGGTCTCGCTAAGTTGCTAAGGCTGGCTTTGAACTTGCAATTCTCCTGCCTTAGCCCCCCAAGGGCTGGGATTACAGGAGTGTGCCACAGCACCCAGCCATTCTCATCCCTTTTTAACTTTTTTTTTCTTTTTTTTTGACACAGGATCTCACTAAGTTTTCCAGGATGGCCTTGAACTTGCAATCCTCCTGCTTTAGCCTCCAGAGTAATTGGGATTACAGGCATGCGCCACCACAACAGTGATGCCCATATTTAGTAAGCCCCTACTGCATTCTAAGAATGGTTGTAAGATGCTTAAATATAGAAATTAACTTATTCTTCATAACTACTAAACAGGTACTCCTAGTGTATCAACTTTGAAGAAAAAAAAATATAAAACATCATGTCCCTGAAGTGCCTTCCCCATTCCCAAAAACCTAGTTAAGTTAAAGAACCACTGAGAGAGAGCAAGTCAACATTATCTGAAGAAAGCTGCTTTCTCACCTGCAGGCTTAATTCCTTGGGGTGCTGGTCACACAATAGGAGGAAGCAAGCTCAGTTACTGATGTCACCATGTCTAGTCTGACTTATGTTTATAAGTCAGTAACTGGTATGGATCAGAGCTGCCCCTGGACAAAGCATCATGGAAAAATGGAGGTGCCATTATCTGATGATGCACTAGAGGAACTACGGGAAGCAGAGGTAGAGGTGCATCTGCTCCGCCCTTCGTCATTTCCCATAAGCATTTCTCCACACGCCTTATGTCTTACATCCCATCTCCCAGTGTCCTCTGTGGTCTCTCGGCAACCTAGCCCACTGTCTTAGCACAGATGGTACACAAAGTATGTTCATTTCAAAAATGAGGAAACCGAGGCATCAGGAGATCAAGTAGTTTGCTGAGATCACCAGACCAGACAAGTAAAAGTAGAGATGTGTTCTCAGGCACCTGGCTACTGGAGCCTGCGTGTTTAAGCCCCAGCTTCTCTCCGCTGACTCTATGAGATCCTAAATCTTGTGCAGAATTAGCAAACATTTCCAGATCAAGACACAGAGCAAGTCTGGGGAGAGTTAGGTCTCTGATAGTTTGCTACAGGTAGGGCAAAATCCTTTTCTTTAGACCCTCATTTTCTGACCTTGGTGTCCAAACAACAGTTAAATGGGAGTTCATCTGGACAGCCTGAGAAAGACACTGGCCTGGGAAATGTCACTGAAATTTGTCTGTATTCTCTCCCTCCCACAACAGAGGAATCCCATAACAACTGACCTAGCTATCTGCCTGCTCCTATTCTAAAACCTCCAATTCTTCTATTCTTCGTCTGGCTTCTGACAGGGAAGAATGCACACTAAAAGGTGAATTACGGAGACACTAATTTAAAAAAAAAAACAACTATAAATAAATTACAGAAATATCAGTAGAATAGAGAAAGGGCAGGGGAAGGAGAGGGAGGAGGGGGAAATGTTGGGAACTGAATTAGAGTATATTTCATGCTTTTGTGATTATGTCAAAATGTTTCCTAATGTTGTATATCACTAACAAAAATTTTAAAAATAAAATTGAAAAAAAAATTAAAAAGAGGGTTGAAGCAAGGACTTAGAAGGGAAAATCATTTCACCCCCAAAGTCTGAAAGGGAAGGGAACCAGAGTCTATTTGCCTGAACTTGGCAACTGCTTTTGTTGTGGGAGAGAGATGACCATTATCACAAACCAGTGCCTGAAGGGAAAAGAGGGCAGGATGAGGGATGAGTATCCCAACCTCCCTCCCCTGCATCTTCAAATGCAAATTGGAAAGAGAGTGCCAGAAGCCCATGCACTATCACCAGTTGGGGCTGAGAATAGATCTAGAAAGCTCCCAGGAAACTAACTGGCACAGGTTTCTCTCCCCCTCTTTCTGTTCTGCCTGACTTTTTATAATCAATGCTGTAATGAATATCATCTGTGTATCTTTGCAAACTGGGCCTCTAATTCTGTAGGACAGATTGCTAGTTGGGGGACCATCAGCTCAAAGGGCTTGGGAAGTTTTAAATGCTTGCAGATGCTACCAAATAACGTACCCAAAAGACTGCAGCAATTTCACAAATGTTGTATATCCACCTTCATTAGCAGCAGATGTTTTCAATGTCCTAAAATGTGTTGATCACATTGGCACAAATTATTACTTACCATTTTATTTTGCATTTCCTATATAACTAGTGAGAATGAGTACGACTTCTTAAGTATATCATGGGACCACTGCTATGAATTTGCTATTCCTATTAGATATGTTTGGTATCTTTATTGTCAATTTACTCCACTTGACTTTCTTTTTGACTTATACAGTCTTAATTGCAAGTCAGTTTGGGAATATTTTTGTTTTGTTTTATTTAGAGTCAAATTTCCAAAACATAAATCTGATCTTCATCTTACAACCCTTTAGAAATTGCCCCTTACCTTCAGGATAGGACCCAAATTCCTTTGCTGAATTAAAGGGCCTTTCTATGGCTCAGCTCCTTAATACCACCATTTACCTGTGACGAGTTCTGCTTCCTGGGAGGTGTTGAAGTATAACACCAGAGAAGCACACCAAGGCAAGCATATTAAGCAGGTTTTATTTAAAGGTAATAATACAGACTTCTCCCCGGAGAGGGAAGGGGAGTCATGGCTGATGTTCTAGAGTCCCCCCTCCCCCGAGAAGTGAGTGCATCCTATATCCTTTATAGATTAGGGTCTTCTTTGTTCTGTTTTCTCCCCCCTATTTCTCCTTCCTGCCTACGTGACTAAGTCCAGGAGTTGCCAGTGACAAAGCAAAAAAGGTGAGAAGCAAATGGCAGAGGACAGAGTCAAATGGAAATTCAGGTAAGGGACCAGGGCGCATTAATTAGCAATTCCCTGCTTTTTGGGAGGGGTAGTTAGGCAGGTAAACTCTGGTGATCGAAAGGGCTTTGGAGACACTGACAATTGGCAATCTCCAGGATGGTCTCCAACTCCCAGACTCTGATAGCCTCCATTCCTCAATTTGACCAGATTTCCTATTCTACACTCACTGCCTGTCCCCAGTTCTGGTTTCATCCTGGAAAGCTCCTCAGCATCATCTCTGGTCCTTCTCCACCCACATCAGGTACAGGGACAAACCTAGGACACTTAACACTCACCACCAGTGCATTAGAACGTTTTCCTTTCCAGAGATGACTCTCTGCTTCCTTTTGCTGATTAACTCCTATCCTTCCTCCAAGATTCCTTGATGCATTTTCTGCTCGATAAAGCAAACATGTTCTGCTCCCCTATGTCTTTCCAGACTGAGCCACAGAGGTCTGTAGGCAGCGTGGACTGCATTAAAGGCAAACCACAGACAAGATGCTGGAGCAGAAGGTACCCAGATGGAAAAGGTCCAGAGCCTGGTGTCCTAGAGGTCCCCAGTCTGGTGGCTTTCATCACATTTCCCACACTGAACAGAACAAGCTTCAGCAATGTATTCACAATCTTCACTTTGATTTTTACCACCATCAATTTTGCTGGAAAAGATGCTAGGAAGTAATTGTTCCTAGGAGAGCCTCATACCATATGTCTAAGTCCCTTCAGAGTGACCTCAGTGGGCCAGCTGCAGCATAGTGCCATCACCCCAGAGCAGGCAATATAGTGAAACATCACCAACTACTATCACCAAATGCTCCATGTGCAGGTCTTCTGGCTTTAGGGACCCCGTGTGATGGGACACAATGAATAAGACTCTGCTACATAGAAGAACTCCGCTCCAATGCCTCAATCACTCTCTCAACAGGCCTACGTCCCCGAGGCTGGTATGTAGTAGGGTGTTGAACATTTTTGTCCAGTCGTTTTAATCCTCCAGGGACAAACTCCAATAACACAATTGAAGCTAATGCATGAACTTTCAGATGCATAGAATAGTGTGATATTCTTTATAAAATAATTCAAATAAAATTTAATATGCCAAGAAAAAGGAAAATCCCCTCAAAAGCTCGTTCCATGTCGTACCTAATCTGGGATTTGTAAGACTCTGTCGAAGCACGCAGCAGAGAACCAGAGACCTCCTGACGAACATCAGTTTCCTTGTCTGCAAAAGGAGGGGAATGTCTGTCTCCAGGATGGTGATAAAGAAGGAGAGTGCAGGTCTGGGAAGTGCCTAGCACAGTAAATAAGAAAATGGAAACAACTGTAGAAACATTTCCTCTCATGTTTTAAACCTCGTCTCCATTTGCCTCATGTTTCTGGATGTGGGAAAGTCACAAGAGTATAACCCTAACCCTAACCCAAATGACATCTTGTGTTCTAATCATTCTTATTTTTCTATCTAAACTCTGCATATTTCTGAGTATTTTAGATGGCTTACAAACCAGCCCAGGGAGAGAGTCCAATAATTAAAGATTTATCTTAGTTGAATGAAGACAGCCATGATCATCAACCCTTCTATTGGGGAAAAGAATTGTATTTCTATGGGGAAAAATGATAAAGCACCCTGAGTGGGTTGATGCTAATATGCCTTTGAAGGAGACGGCGTCTTCCACCTTTGTGTCTTGAGCCACCAGGTGACTTTATGATTTGGGAGGATGGGAAAAAGCAGAGGAAGATTTGAAACTGGTTTAAATAATATGAAGATGAGTAAATTAAAGTTCGATTGGTGACTATGGTTAGGCAAAATCAACTAAGAAGAGAGTCTAAAAAGATTATTAGCTGCTTGGGAAATAAGACAAAAAGAAAAAATATCCAAGTCAGAGAGAACAAAACTGTCGCATAAGAATTTCACGTTGTTTGTGATATTTGTTTCCACCCCATGTTGAGATCTTCAGTAAAATCTAGATTTATCACTAAAACATTTTAGCCAGGGAAATCTTGGAGGAACTGTCCACTGTACGCTCCCGTCTGGCTTGGTATGGACCTGAAACACACACCCTGGTATGGATGCAATGAATCTGCTGATACCAGAGCTGTGTGCACCTGATTAAATGCTGAATGAATGCGGGTGTGGGGGTGCATGCCTGTAATCCCAGCCACTCCACAGACTGAGGCCCGAGGATCCAGAGTCAGAGGCCGGCCTCAGTAACTTAGCAAGACACTCTTTCCAAAAAAAAACCCCAGCAATCAAAATGGATCACACATCACACATGGGTCTGAGGCAGCGTGCATGGGAATTCAATAATGATGAAAATAACACAGTTAAGGAAGGATCAAGCAGGCAAGGTGGTGTGCACAAGGAAGGTTCACACTAGTAAATCAAAATAATATTCTATCAACCTCCTCTATGTACCCGGTCCCAGGACTCATTCTCTGAATGTAAGTGTTGAATTACTCTGAACCCTGAAAATATATGCTCAGTACTCAGGGATGCTTTTCAATCCATTTTCTCAATTTTCAAAGCATCTGAAGCCCTTGTGCATGTCCTGTGTCATTTGGATTAAGAAGATCATATCTCATACCATCAAATCATTCCTCAGTGTTGATCTGCTGGTCTCCATTCTGAGAAATGCACTTGGATTTTGTTTTTTGTTTTTTGTTTTTTTTTTTAATTTGTTTCTTTCAACCTTCCTAGCCTGGACGCTGAGTGAATCTCTCATAGAATGTAAAACAAAAGAGAGTTGGTAGGATGCATATCTTCGATCTTGATTTGTAAGTACTGTTCTCAAGTTAGATTAGAAGTTAGCAAATAATTAACTTCATGATCTCTTTATTTCTCCCACTTCAGTGATAAAAGATCTGAAAGATCTAAAGAATGTTGTTCTAAAAGAACTTTGTCTAATTGGCATTACTGTGAGTGGCTACAGTCTTTGAAAAGTCTGCATCTCACAAATCGCCTTCAAAATACCTTGGAAGAAAAGTAAGTGGATTAAGGAAAATCATTTGGATTTGCTTAAGACACCACTGAGCTCCAAGATTTATTTTTCCTGTAAATTTGAAAAATCTTGAAGTTAAATTTATCATATTGGTCTTACCTAGAAAAACAGACTGACACCAAGCAGAATGCTCCGTTCAAATGGTGTCCTTCAACTTCTGGGTAGTTGTAGTTGAACCAGTTGTTTTACTTCTTATCCTTTTCTTATACGTGAGATAAAAATGTTATTGTCTCATAGGACTTTTACGCACCCAACAGAAGACTGATTCTAAGGCAGGATTCCTGAAGAACCATCCATCCCAAGTTTGATTGTTCCTTAGCAGCTCTCAGTAGCTCTTTCTTCCTGTAGACTGAAGTTCAACTCCTTGCTTGTCCTTCAAGATGACTCATGCTGTGAACTTGACCTAGCTTTTTGCAAAATCCTTCTTTCAGGTACCCTATATACATTCAAACTGAACAACTCACTGTGTCTCCCACCTCCCAGAGACCTGTGACTGATGTCTTCACTCACGATTCTTTATCTGATAATCATGACTTACCTCCAGCATATCAAAAGTTTGCCTAAATTATAAAGAATACAAGTAACAATAAATGTCGGAGAAGATGTGGGGAGAAAGGTATTCTCTTACATTTCTTGTGGGACTGCAAATTGGTGCAACCACTATGGAAAGCAGAATGGAGATTCTTCAGAAAACTTGGAATGGAACCACTAATTGACACAGTCATCCCATTCCTTGGTATACACTCAAAGGACTTAAAAACAGCAAACTACAGTGATGTAGCCACATCAATGTTTACAGCAACTCAACTCACAATAGTAAAGCTATGAAAACAACCTAGGTGACCTTCAACAGATGAAAGTATAAAGAAAATGTGGTACATATACACAATGGAATATTACTTAGCCATAAAGAAGAATGAAATTATGGTATTTGCTCATAAATGGATGGAACTGGAGAATATGTTAAATGAAATAAACCAATCCCCAAAAACCAAAGGCTGAATATTCTCTATGATTTATGGGTGCTAACCTAAAACAAGGGAAGTTGGATAGGGGAATAATATAAATCCATTGCATTAGACAAAGGGAAATGAAAGGAAGGGGCAGGGGAGGGGAAAAAGAAAGACAGTAGAATCAATTAGTCATAACTTTCCTAGCCTTGTATTTGAATAGATGAGCAGGGTAACTCAACATCATGTACAACCACAAGAGTGGAATCCTAAATAGAATGTTACACTCCATGTGTGTATGATTTGCCAGAATGCATTCTACTGTCATGTACAACTAAAAAGAACAAAATTTTCAAAGTAAAAATAAATAAATAAATCTGTGGGCAAAGGTAATTACATTAGGCAACTGAACAATGTAGAGTTGTTTACCAGAGTTAGAACGTTGATCCTACTGCTCAATATCTATACAAATTGGGCAAACTGCATAATCATTTGATGCCTTACTTATCTCTTCTTTAAGATCTTTGTCTAATTCCAAATGAACTCCAAAAGTTGTTTTTAAATTAAACAGTACCTAGCACAGGTAAAAAAAAAAATGTTTGCCTAGCCTTCAAAATTTCAGCTCAAGTGCTTCAATCTCCTTGACATTTTTTGATTTCCCCTCATTCTTTAGTCCAGGAATGCCCTCCTTTCTAAGACATCATTCATTTATCACTTACATGCTGTGTGTCCAACTCTGTGTAGAAATAGCAAGATGCATAAGACACAAAACCTTCTTTGATGAGGAATAAAACGTATTATTAAAAACCCTTAACAGCAGAGCCTTACAATAATAACATCACATTCTCTATGTTCTTAATTTTTTATAAATAACTGCCATTAGCTGCTTTGTATGACATAGACACTTCAAGAGTTAATTCTTACATGACTGATATTCTCATCTTAACAACAGAAACCATGAAAAATAGCTGAGATTCAGAGTGGTGAAGAAAGCTGCTTACATCTACGATGAATGATGTCAAAATTCAGACCTGTGCTGAAGCGAATTGGGATGTGACCAGCATATCCATGAGGACAGGTTAAGTTGTGCTGCTATGACAAACAGCCCTGAAATCTTAACAGTTACAGCAGCAAAGATTTACTTTTTTTTGCACTGCCTCTGTGCCCCTTGTAACTTCCCACATTCAGGACCTAGGTTGGCAGCATAATCACTCCAGCAACTTGGTAATTTACGTGACAGGAAAATAGACAAAAGAACAAACAAACAAAATTTGTGGAATGTTCTGCATTGAAAATCTTTGGTCCCTCAAGACTTAACTCAAAATATCATTTGTTGTTGCTCAATAAAATCTTTGCTTATTCAACATGCACCAAGTGATACTTTAACCACTAGCAATACAATTAAGACTTCAAAAGTCTTGTTGAAATAATTGGGGCCTGTTCAGCAACCAAATGCCCAATGAAGTTTCCACCTTTAAAATGCACAATGAGCCGGGCGCGGTGGCGCACACCTATAATCCCAACACTTGGGAAGCTGAGGCAGGAGGATCGCAAGTTCAAAGCCAGCCTCAGCAACCTAGTGAGGCCCTAAGCAACTCAGTGAGACCCTGTCTTTAAATAAAATACAAAAAAGGGCTAGGGATGCGGCACAGTGGTGGAGTGCCCCTAGGTTCAATCACTGGTACCAAAAAATAAAATAAATAAATAAATAAATAAATAAATGCATAATAGCATTTTAATATACATCAACGACAAAATTTCCACCAGAATTTGATTTACCTTTCAAATATTTCCATTATCCAATATGGTCCATATTTTGTATAAGAAAAATAATATATTCACTTTATGTATCTCTTTCCTTGCTCATGTGGATGGTGCCAACAGATGATTCCAGGTGCTTTTTATGGAAAGCCAAATTAATGTAAAAGTAATATTATTAAAATTTGAAAGCAGATTAAAGAAAAAATATGAACTAAATTAAAACTTTCCTTAACTATAAAGGTGATTTGTATGCTGAAATCTATAGCCCCACCATGGAGGTTTGGATTTAGATGTCCTCCTAAAAGTTCCTATGTTCATACAGGAAAGTTCAGAGGCAAAGTGATTGGATGATGAAGACTCTGACCTGATCAGTTCATCCTAGTTTGAATGGACTGACCGGGTGGTAAATATGGCAAGTGGGGCGTGGTTGGAGGAGGTGGGTCAAGGCTGGGGTGCAGGGGTGCCCTGGAAGTATTGTCATTGTTCTTGTGGCCTCTTCCCCTCTCTTCCTCTCCCTTTCTCTCTCCCCACCCCCGCCCGCCCTCTCTCTCTCCTGGCCCTGCCATGAGCTCAGTAGCTTTGCTCACCAGCCCTGCAGATGAAATCCCTCCCTCTAATTTGTGCTGTCCGGTGTTTTGGTCACGGAGATGATAAACTAACTGTTGGAACCATCAATGGCAAACTAAGCACATGCAAACACTTCATGCTACTGGAAAGCTGGAGAGCAGAGCCATAGGGAAATGAATGTTCCACTCATTCAGGTTCAAAAAATGTTTGGTAGGGACTTATCCCATTTATAGCAAGAAGAAAAGAGAACATGCACATTCTTGGCAACAAAAGACTTCTCAAATCGCAGATAAATATTGACGTTGGCTTTAAGACAGCAAACACCCATGATCTCAAGTACGATAGACATATGGAAGACTTTGAGGAGCCTTACAATATTGTACTCAGTATCTTTCCATTTAGGAGAGAGTTTAATCAACATTTCTGCGGTTCAAGGTCAACCCAATGCACAATTTGTCAATTCAAAGAAATGCATGTATATATGTGTGTGTGTGTGTGTGTGTGTGTGTGTGTGTGTGTACACAGTTCTCTTTTTTAAGGCAAAATTAAATTCCAGGAGATGCACAATCTTGTTATAATTCCATGAGGCTCAACAAATGCATTCACCCATGTAATTCACATCCCTATCTACAGAATGTAACTGTCAACCTAGAATTTTCCCTCCAGCCTCTTCTCAGTTAAAATGTCCCCATGAGGCATCACTACTCTGAAGATTTCCTTTTTTCAACAAAAATAAGTTTTGCCTGTACTGAGAATTCTTATAAATAAAATCACGCAGTGTGCACTCCCCGTGTCTGGCCTCCAGGGCTCAGCGCGTCACTGCAATCCAATCATGTTGCTTAGTGTGTCAGTTGTTCTTTTCCTTATTTAATATCATTATATGACATGAATACACTGCGATTTATTTAACCATTTTAGTTGGAGGCTATAATGAAAAAGGTTTCTGTGGACATATTTTACAAATCATTTTGTAAGCAAACATTGTCATTTCTCCTGGCTAAACACCCAGGAGTAGAATTGCCAGGTCATGGAGAATAGGCATCCTTACCATTGGGAAAAAAATACCAAAGCGTTTCCCCAAAGGAGCTGTGTGATTCTATACTCCCCCAGAGATGTGTTAGAATCCGGTGGCTTTCCAACCCCACCAACATTTGCTGTTAGCATTCTTGATGTGGAACCTCACTGTCGTGTGTCTGTGCATTTCCGAATGATCAATTGCACTGCGAAGTTTTTATGGGTTTCCTGGCTATTCGTATTTCATTCTTTGCTATTATTGGGACAATCCCATTTTTATTAGCCTATTTATTTTACTGTTAAGATATAGATAATCCCAGAGGCTCAGGAGCCTGAGGCAGGAGGATTGCATCTTCAAAGCCAGCCTCAGTAACAGCTAGGCACCAAGCAACTCAGTGAGATGCTCTCTAAATAAGACATAAAATGGGGCTGGAGATGTGGCTCAGTGGTTGAGTGCCCCTGAGTTCAGTCCCTGGTACCCCCAAAAAATGTACAGAAAATGTATATTTGCAGGATAAATGTATATTTGCAGGACTTTACTAAAAGTATGCATTACGAATATTTTCTCTTATAGTGTGACTGTTGTTTTTCCTTTTACTATTCATGTCTTTCGATGGGTAGAAATTTTTAATAGGATTGGTCCTGAGAAATCTTTGCTTTCTTCAGACTTCCTTCTAGAATATAATTAATTTTAGCTTTCACATTTGGACCTTTGCTTTATTTTGTGTGTGTGGTTTGAGATGGGGGTTGAGCGTTGTTTAATACAGACATACTGCTTTTTAAGTATCATGCATTAAAAAAGAATATCCTTTATTCATTATAATATTTTAGCACACTGCTTGAAAATAAATTGAGCATCTAAATGTGCCTAATTTCTAGACCCTGTAAGGGTTTCCATGGATCTATATTAGTTCTCATATCAATGCTTATCTATGAACTTACATTTAAATTGTACTTCCCTGCAGAAAGAGTATAGACTCCTCTCCACAGCCACCTCCAGCCTCTAAACACCACTGACCTATTTTCTATTACTAAGGTTTTCCTTTTCCCAGAATTTCATAGAAATAAAATCATATAGCTTGTAGCATTTTAAATCTGGCTGCTTTCATTTCATATAATGCATTTGAGGTCCACCCATGTCATTGAGGGCAGCTATCGATTGTTTCGGTTACTAGGTAGCATTTGACTGCACAGATGTGATTCTGCTCTTCACCAATCGCAGGACATTAGATTGCTGACAGCTTGTGATGTCTATGAATGCAGATGTTGAATACACTCACCTAGAGGCTTTTCTGTGGCCATGTGTTTCTATTTCTCTTGGGTAAATATCTGAAAGTGGACTTGCTGGATACCCTTTTAATTTTCTTAGAAACTGTCAAACTGTTTTCCAAAGTGGCTGTGCCATTTTGTACTTCCACCAGCAATACATGAGCATGCAAGTCACTCTGCATTTTCTTCAACAGGATATTGTTTATTCTTTTTTAATTCTAGTAAAGATATTTATATTAGTGTACCACAACCATTTTAACTTGCTTCTCCCTAATTACTAACGGCGTTGACATTTTTGCTCAAGTATATTTCACATCTGTACGTCTTCTGTACTGAGATAGCTGCATACATTATTCATGTATTTTTAAGGTAGATTTTCTTACTATCGAGCTACGGAAATTCTTTGTGTATTTTGCACACCTACTTTTATTATATATGCACATTGCACATATTTGCTCCAATTTGCAGAAGATCTTGTTTTCTTTTTTTATTTTATACATTTTAATATCTTCTAACACTATACAGTTTCTCCTTTTAGAGTCAGGCTGTTCTAGTCTGTATTAGCAAGGTGAAGATGTGTGTAGATATGAGAAGCTCTGCTTGCTTGGTTCTGGGGTTGGTCCAAAGTCAGGTACAGTTCCAATGTGTGAAAAGTGTTAAAATTCTATTTTAAGGTGACTCAATGTCAATACCAATCTCTCCCAAGTAGTTTTTAAGAAATAGTTAAATTTTCACAAAAATACTAGAACCCTAGAAATGAGTCATTTCAAGCCACACTAACCTCAGATGATCCCTTGGATTTTAGAAACCCTGTATCATTTTCTTTTGATCAAAAGTCACATATCCTTACTCCAGATCATTTCAAAAAATCCCACCTAAAATATAGTGGTAGTTTTTAAATAACACATAAATATTTGCTTGGAGAGACCTGGGGATCTGATATTCTATACCAACTTCACCATTTCTCTAAGAATGCTGCTGCCGCCATTGGGTGTCCTCATGCTTCTTCCTACAGAATCTGTCAACTCAGCATTTAATTTATGTATTACCCATTCCATTGCTTCTTGGCCTTTACTAGCATTAGAAGACATCGTGCTTGCCATCTGCCCTTCCAGGAAACTGCTAAGGCTGACTCCCTGCACAGAGATGATGACTTCCTGAGTCAAAACAATCTGAGTCTTGAGGATATGGTTTTTTTATATAAGTCTCTCATCCACTGAAACCATATTTGTAAAGGAAATATAGTTAGAGGCAAGTTTCATTGTTTTCTCTACAGGATCAACTACAGAATGTTCTTGCACAAATGTTTTGGTTCTTCCTGAACCAATAAGAGACTTCGCAATGGAAGGCAGTCCCCACTCTGTACAGAGAGGTCTGAGGCTGTGCAACTTTCCAGAGGGATCCATATGCCTGTCCAACACGTCAGCTCCACCACACTTGGGTTCATAGGGATTGCAGCTGTTGTAGCAGTCTCCCATGAGTGGTCCAAGATGTGCTCTGAGGTCCAGATTTTCATTTGCCACTCGGCCTGAGTCCTGTCTGGGTGTCTCTGGGGAACAATGAGGGATGTAGGCACATTGCCCAGCCCCACGGGCACCTGGTGTCCAGGCAGTGCACAGTCCCCAACAGGCCCAATGCAAAGACAAACGGTCACCCTCCATCCTGGCCAGGTCAAGCCTCAGCCCCTGTCTTGTTTTCTTAACAAGGCTGAAGAGAAATTTTTAGTATTGACAAAGTCCAATTTGTCAGTTATGTTCTTATAAATTAGACTTTTTCTGTCTTATCTAAAATGTTCTTTTCCAATCTAATGTTGCAAAACATTTTATCCTACACTTTGTCTTGATAATTTTAAGTTTAGGTTTTGCATTTAGATCTCTGGTCAAATTTAAATCAGTTTGTATATGGGATAAATTAGGGGTCAAGATTTATTTCTTTAGTACATAGCTCTAAATTTTGGGGGGCCTTTAATAACATGAGATTAGAATCCTGGACTTGAAACTATGTCTTACTTCTTTCCTAGAGTTAGAAAATGGTTTTGCTTGGCCCTATCCTTCCTCTCCGTACAACAGTGGGTCTTTGTCAGTGCCCTAGGAAAGACCAGTTTCGCTCCTGTTCCCCCTGGAAACAGTGCTTTTGAGAGAAGGTTCTGAGCAGGAAGTTCACTGGAGGTCTGACGAGTTTGTACGCTTCCTGTTTCCTGCTGGCAATGCCAGTGGAGGTTCTCTCCATTGTCCCATCTACCCCTACTCTGCCTCCTAAGGGTCATATGAAGGTTCATGGAAACACACTTCGCCCTTCAACAAACAGATGTGAACTCTCTTCCTTCAGTACCGTCACACTCTCCTGCATCAAATTCTGCGTGTTTCAAAATTGCTAAAAGAGAACATTTTTAAATGTTCTCAATACAAAAAAAAGAACAGAGAAAAGAAGAGCAAGTAGGTGAGGTAATATGTGCTTTAACTCTATTTAATTATTCTGCAATATACACATACATCAAAACACCATATTGTAGCCCATAAATATATACAATTACTGTCAGTTAAAATAAAATAAATATCAACAACAACAAAAACCCCAATTTGTTAACACTTTTTCTGATTCCATCTTATTTGCTCCTATGGTGAAACATTTTTTGTTTTTGTTTTTTCCCTTGTTCTGGGACACAGTTGAGAGAGTGGCCCTGCTGCTTCATGTCTCTCAGAGGATCCAGACCGTGACTTTTCACCCTTGTCCTTGTCTTCAGCTGATTGGCTTGTGAGAAGGCAACATACCTGCCAGATAGCCATAAGGCATCTTTAGAAAGCATGTGCATTAGAAACATTGGTGACTGAGAAACAGCCTGAGCCTCATTATATTAGTGAGACAAGTCACACCTCTGGGTGGAGATGTAAGATGTGAATGAGACACAGTTGTAGGAAGTAGCAAGTTCAGAACAGGAAAGGGCAGTATGCAAGGTCAAGGAAAACTAGTAAGAACCTGTACAGCCCCACACTGAGTCCACCTCCAGCTCAGTCCCCTAGTTCTTATCCCTCTCTATGTTGATATTCCAGACCAAGACAAGGCATCTCTCTCCCCTTTATAATAAACCACTCGCTCTGCTTCTTACACCTGGCACCTCCTTAAGTTCTGTTCTGTGAGGTCAAGAACCAGGAAGGTCCAGGTAGAGCTCTCCTCTGCTCCTGGACGCCTCTTCCACGCAGGGTCCCTCTCAGTTACAGGGTGGACCTGTGGACTCAGCTCTCCAGTGAAGGATATTTTCTTTGCATATAGAATTACGAGTTAATAGAATTTTGACAACCCAGCATATATTTATAACTTTTCAGTACCTAAGTGTATATATATGTGTATATATATATATATATGTGTGTGGGGGTGATATATAGTATATACTATATATACGGTGGCTTATTATATACAATTTGTTATATGTGTGTGTGTGTGTGTGTGTATGCCACTTTTTCTGTCTTTCCAGCAGCCACTGTGGAACTTTTCACTATATATGTATATGTATATGTATATATACACACACACATATACATATATACATGTACATATATATGTGTATATATACATATGTACGTATACATATATGCATATATGTATACATACATACATGTACACATATATGTATATATGTGTTTTATTTATATATATATACATGTATATATATATATATATATATATATATATATATATATATGGCTTAGTCCAAACAAAGAGAGAGAGTGAGGTAGAGGGAGAGAGAGAGAGATGTGCAACCCTAATGCAAGCTGGAAGCCTAAAATTACTACTCCCCCTCTGCATAACTACTATTGTGAAGCCCACATTCCAAACCTAAAGAACCTGGAGTGTGATGTCCATGGGCCACCATAGCACAAAATGAAATATGCCTCCACTTGGGAAGGAAATCCACAAGGGAGAGAACCAACGTCTCTCTTCTTCCATTTTTTCATTTCAGGTAGACTCCCAGCCCATAGGGAGGTGCTGCCCACCTTCAGGATGGGTCCTCTCCACCCATGTGCTCACTCACACACCAATATTCTCTGTCAACACCCTCACAAAACTACCCAGGAGCTTGCTTTAGCAGTTCTCTAGACATGCCTTGTCCAGTCAAGCTGATAAACAAAATCAACCATTATGGTATTTTTATCATTAAATATTGTTTTAAAAAATCACACACACCCTATTTTACTAACATCATTCTCAAGCACGGATTCTGTTTAGCAAAGATACCTAGAGTGCCTGCTCTGGCTTGGACACATTGCTAATCCTTGAGGAATAGGAATGACCACTCATGCTATCTACCAAGGGTCCTACGACATCCATCTCTCTTATTCTTCCCTTCTCACTCCTGCTTTCTCTCTCTCTCAGCCTATGGTTCACGATATCTGTGCTGTGTGTCTATTTATCATGAATATTATTTTAGTATTAATGAAGATTCTATTATACTTCAGAATTTTAAGGTGAGTGATCACAATTCATAACTTCAATACACTGACCAGCTTCAATTGCCTCCCCTTGTTGGTTCCCATGCAAATATATTAAAAGAACATCAATAATAATCTTCAGAAAAATTTGCATTTAGTACAAAGTCAATTGCAAGGTATGTTTAATATCATTTTGGTCTTTTATAATAGACAGGGTATATCATATTTACCAATATTTTGGTGTTTTTCATCAAGACATGAGTAAATGACAGTACATTGAAAATCAAGTGCTAATTATGCCATAAACCATTGTCATGTTAGGTTTTCTTGTTTGCTTGCTGTGTTTTTGCTTGGGGAATTATTAGGCAATGTTCTGACCTTAATTTCTAAGTTTAGGCTTATGTGCTTGATTAGAGACCACATGAAATTTTTATATCTCTGGGTTGGAGGTTGTCTCCTGTAGAATAGAATATGTATCCAAAGTTCTATTTTGAAAGAATTATGATGATTTCAGTAGGATGTGTTGCCATTTGTCATCAATTCCACTATGTAAGCATTCACAGAACATTAGAGTATATTCAGCATTTATATTGTCAATGAAAATCCATGGATTCGCTATGACACTCGGTACTATTTGAAACATATTACATTTGTTCTTTTGCTTCTGCAGTACCGAGGATTGAACTCAGGGCCTCACACATGCTAAGCAAGTGCTCCACCCCTGTGGGCATGATGTCCCCAGCCCTGAAAACATATTACATGTCACAAATTTATGTAATCCCTAATTCAATGCTGAGATGAAAATTATACTTCTCCCTCATTTCACTTATTTCACTTGAGAAAACTAGGGCATCAAAGGGATGGAGAGACTTTCCTAAGGTCACACTGTTTATAGAAGGCAGAGTGAGCTTTGAGCCCTGACATCCTGACTCCATAGGATTAAATCAAGAGTTGGGAGCTTTATTGAGCAATTGTCCATGAACAAGGAAAGAGAGGGAAGTAAGAGACCAAATTAATGCGAGAAAGGAAGTGGGGGCTGGGCAGGAAGAACACAGTGCATCAGGGAGTGTGAGAAGGTGGGAGCCATCAAGGCAGCAGAGAGACAATTAAATGGCAAGAGAAACATAATGTGATTGGATCTGACAATGAAATGGCCTCTTCCATCAGAAGGTCTCTGCAGGATGGTGGCAGAGAGTGGACATAACAGAAGAATGAGAAATGAAGCGGAAGTCACACCGTGCAGAGTGAGGACCTTGAGTTGGAGGGAATTTGTGGGTGAGTGGAGATGGGAGGGAATTTTGGTTTGCTGTCCTTTTGTTTGGGGACTTGTTTTGTGTTTTAGGATGAGAAATGGGAGCATGTTTATGGACAAATGGAAAGGAGCAAGCAGAAAGGGGGAAAAAATTGTATGAAATCAAATTACAAAACAATTTTTAAAGACCAGGAGAGCAGCCTAAGACAAATAGAAATAAAAACAGAAGGATGCGTGGATTGGGATAGAAGGCATAGAACCAACCTCACCTGCTTTTGCTCTTGTTTCTCACAGGTCCCCTTCCCTAGCTCTTCAGACAGACCCTGACTCCAGAATAAAACATGAGAGGCGCATTGGAGTCTGTTTCTCCGACAGAGCAGTCGGCTGATGAATTAAGTGTGAGTGAATCAGATACAGATGGACGGAATTTCACTTGAAATAAACATGAGTTACAAAACTGGAAGAGGGAAAAAAATGCCCAAAGAACAATCACTTTGTGCCAACTGAAAATTATTTGGAATGTCAATTTTCCAGCCTGGCTCAGTATTCCTGTCTATTCCTCAGCTCTCATTCAACCTGCTTGCAATTTGTCTGGAAAGATGACATTTTTCAGTCTTCTGAAGCTTCCAGATCAGGTCTGGAGAAACCATGGAGGCAGAGACTTCTGGGAAGCAATGTTATAAGATTTGTGTAGGCATTTATTAGTCAGCACGAGGTCTGTGAGGTTGCTAGTGAGAAATGATTCTGGTGTTCTTCAAGAATGTTCCCCCTCCTTAGCTGGACAGACTCAGACATGGCAACGTGTCAGAATGGAAAAGTCCCGGCCTTGGAGTCAGACTGACCTGGATCGGAGTCATGGAGACAACTTGTATTAGCTATAAGTACTTATTTGAGTGACATTACCTCATCAACCTCAGTTGCATTATCTGGAAATTGGGAATAAAAAGTATTCTCCATCTCACACAAGTATTTGTCTATTCAGAAAGCATAGAGAAAGTGCCTGACAATAGTTATGTGTTGAGAAAATAAAACCACTTTCCAGGTAGAGGAGGTCAGAGACCTCTAAAGTCATTGAAAAATAGGAAAAGAGTTTCTAGTTTGTATCCTGAAATAGAAACACTCTCTTCTAGACTTGATTCAGATGGAACTGTAGATGAGGTTCAGAAATGCATATTTTTCAAAAGCTTCTTAAGTGATTCTGATGATCGTTACACTTAAGAACCACTGCAATAAAAACTAAGGCAGGAAAAATATTCTATACATGCCTAGAGTGAGATTAGCTCCCTCAAAGCTTCCTATTGCCCTCTAGATTATGGTTCTGCTTCCCTTAGTTCTCAGTCTTGTGGAACTCATGCCATTTTGCAGAAAAGAAAGCTAATTATAGTTTAATTAAAAAGCTGATTCCAAATGCAAGTGTGGTATTTTATAAAGTCCATCTCAGAGGAAAGCAATAGAAAGTAGTTGTTGAAGAATCACTGGAATGGTTGGGTCTGCTGGAGACCCAAATCATCACTTGTAGGTCTAGAAAGTAGAAAACTGACCATCACCTCCAGTTCACAGCGTGTTCTTCAGGAGCCTAAACTGAGGGATATAAAAGAAATAACAGGGCACCTGGTAATGCACTAAATGACCGCTTAGGTCATGTTAACTGCAACATTAATAATCCAACTAAAGCATCGGGTGAGAGTGGCCATGTGACCAGGTTCTAGCCAGTCAGGCATAATCAGAGTTGTCCATGTGGTTTCAAAGAAAGGTCTTCAAAAGAACCATAGAGCTTTTTTTTTTTAACTTTTATTTTTACAGACTGCATTTTGATTCATTGTACACAAATGGGGTACAACTTTTCATTTCTATGGTTGTACACAATGTAAATTCACACCATTTACGTAACCAAACATGTACATAGGGTAATGATGTCTGTCTCATTCCACCATTTTTCATACCCTCACCACCTTCCCCCTCTCATTTACCTCTACAAAATCTGAAGTTCCTCCATTCTTCTCTCTCCCCTCTTCCCCCCAAACTGATTCTAGGCTGTGGAACCAACCTAGATGCCCTTCAACAGATAAATGGCTAAAGAAACTATGGTATTTATACACAGTGGAATATTATTCAGCCATAAAGAAGAAAAATATAATGGCATTTACAGATAAATGGATGGAATTGGAGAATATCATGATGAGTAAAATAAGACAATCCCCCCCCAAAAAAGGCTGAATGTTTCCCCTGATAAGTGGACCCATAGAGCTTTTATTCCTTGCTCTTCTTTTTCTTGCCTAAACCATGACTGTGAAGCCATCAGGATGGAAGCCAAGCTAAAGAAGGGCTATGGAACATGAAGAGCCTGGTGCCTACGAGTGTTATGAAATAGCTACAGAAACTCTGGAGAACTTACCTCCAGATTTACTGTTATATATGTATACTGATACTGCAAACCCTTCTTTATTATGACACTTGTTTGGAGCCTCTGTTACTAATAGGCAAAGTACTTCTTGATATAGGGGAGAAGACTTTGAGTTTCAAAACTCTGTAGAATAGATTTTGCTACACAAGCTGGGAGCAGCAGCCTTGCAGGATCCTGCAGTAAGAGTTTCTGAGGGATATGTAAAGGACAGTGCTGTGTGACCCAGAGTGACTTAAGGCTATGCAGATAGGTATACTGAGCAACGGCTGGCTCTGGGGGATGGTCTGGAAATTGATACTGTGAAGAAAGCTGCCTACTGGGGCTTGAGGCAGAAGTAACAGTGAGATGGACAGCTAACTGGGTGGACAGGATGAATATGGTGTCACAAAGGTATCAGATGAGAATGATCTCCAGACTAAGGAACTGGGCGACACTGGATACTAAGTGGAAGATTTCATATTCTCAGACCCTACATTGTTGAGTGACTTTCATGAAAGACCATGTGGCATGACATGAGTCAGAGGGCATTGCTGAGGGAGGAATGCAGATCCTGATGAAGACAGCTTTGAGTCTTGGCTTCACCATCTACCAGTTGTACCTACTGGTGCTATCCCTCTCTGGATGATAATAACCTTCTCCTCTATCAGCTGCATAATAATGGATACTGATGATGATAAAACATTGGCAGGCTTATAGAAGTGTGTGTGTGAATATATATATATATATATACACATATACACATAAATATATACATAGATATAGATATATATATAAATCTTAGTTGTTGCTATTTTTCAGTCTTTTTTCAGCATATGAACCCCAGGTTCCCACTGTATGTCAACTGCTTTCTAGATGCTATAGAATACTAAACATGGTTTCGGCTTTAAGTCCTATAGAAAATAGCCACATTCTCTACAAAATTATTTTTAAATTTAAAATAAAGCCACTCTTCCACTTAAATCCTTAGGATAAAGACTTGAAATTTTTAATATAATATGTAAGTCAAAAATGATGTTGTCCTGCTTCAAAAATATCAGTCTAATCTCAAATTACCCTTTACTTTCTCAATTCTAACTACCTGTTTTTAATATGTAGTGTATTTCAGATTGATTAATGTCTGACTTTCACTAGATCTAAGCTCCTTGAGGACCAAAGGTCTCATTTATTCTGCATGCCAACAATAACCCTGAAACTGATCAAAACTTCTGACAGCTGGGAATCTGTTGTTATGGTTCGCATCTTACTATCTCCCAAAGACCATACACCAAGACTTGGTCATCAGCCTGTGGATCTACTGGGAGCTGCTGGAACCTTCAGGAGGTGATACCTACTGGAAGGAAGTTAGTTCTTTGGTGACGGGCCCTTGAGGATATACTGGGACTCTGCCCACCTGCCTCTCTCTTTGCTTCCAAACTGCTGTGAGGTGAGCCGACCCTGTATACCACAGGCTACCACAGGCTACCACCATGTTGTACTGCGGCATGTCAGGTTCAAGCAATGGGGCCAAGAACCATGGACTGAAACCATGAGCTAAAATAAACCTTTCCTCTTTATCTTAGATGTTTTGTCATAGCTATGGAAAGCTGACGACTGCATTTGTCAATAAGCAGGATTTTATCAAAAGATGAATGAATGACTAATGAAAGATATTACCCCATGTAATGAGAGCACAAACAGAAACCTCTGTCCTGGGAGGACATAGGGAAGACTTTGAAGATAGTAGGTTAGTCAAACCTGGCTATAAAATGCACCACAGAAGACTTACACAAACAGGGATTGTTTGTGAAAAATCCCAGGAGCTACCAATATTCAAGCCTCATAATTCATCTATACAATGAACTGCCTGATACCTATCACAACAGAGATAGATTATGAATATCAACTGATATTCAGAAATCATTTGCCATATAAGCAAGGTATTGCAATGGCTGTTAAAACCTCTTAGGGATCCTGCTTCATGTTACAGAGATAGTGAACATGGAAAAGTCTTTAAATAACAATAACATAAGAAGTAGGAGGAGGAAAAGGATGGAAGAAAGAAAAGGTAAAATAATTTCTCTTTTTGTTTTCTGTTAGGCATTTAGAACTGGATATTCATTATTGCAATTCTACCCAAAATGCTCGTATAAACTGTTATTTTTCTTATTTTAAAGGTACAGAAGTTGTGTTTCACAGAACTTGAACGACTGTCCAAAATCATAGAAAAGTAAGGAACTTATTTTAATAGTAAAATTTAAATACAATGGCTATCAATAAGTATTTATTATGAATCTACAGTGAATCAATCCATTGCTTTATATTCTGGAGATGCAACTATGTACAACAAAGGCAGGTATTCCATTTTCATGACATCCAGACAATTGGAGTAAAGCATATTGCAGAGGTCTGGCTGATGGTCACCAGGACAGCTTCATGAGGAAGGGTATCTCTTCCTTGCATGGCAGGAAATTACTATAGATAGATAACAACCAATTCCAATGTCCGTGAAGGTCTTGTTACCCCATCTCTGAACTTAATATCCTTCTGTTTTGAAGCTAGAGTCAGTAGAAGGGAGGATACAGAGTCTGATAGGATAAGCAAAGTAAGTGACACCTCAGACTATATCATCCACAGCCAGGGAGCAGGAGAGAGCTGGGATTGGACCACACACTGCAGTTTTCACTGACATCCCTCTGGACCAGGTTGCTGCTCAGTGAAGATATGTTAAGTAAGCATTGTACCTTGTCCAATCGTGCTTTCTCTAACATCTAATCATGCCTTTGCTTAGGGTCCAATCCGGACCCCTCAAGGTTTCCCTGGCAACAGCTATGCTAATTATGGGGAGGTGGTCTTGCTCAACTGATCAGCTGGAGCGAAATGCTCCTTCCTGCAGGTGTGCCTGCTCGGCCTGTATAAGTGTAGGTTTTCCTTACATATCTGAGACGTTCACAGCTGCCAGCCAAGAACAAGGAGCCTCTCCCACAGTGAACATCTGAAGGCTGTCACTACAACACATAGAATCAATGATCTCTGGGTCAGAATTTCTCCATCTGCAAAAGGGGTGGAAGAATGAAATTATTTTAAAGTCACCCAGAAGCCTGGATGATATATTAGGATCAGGCCTGATTTGTAGAGTGGCCAACTTTGATTAAATTCTAGATGCCGGCCACATGTGGCCCTGAAGTCGTTCAGCGAGGCGTTTGCCTCCTGAGCCTTCATTCCCTCCTCTTGTAGAACAAGGCTAACTTCTACATGTGTGGATTTTTCTGAGCATTAAATGTGAACATGTAAAACATGGGATGATATAGAAACTCATAAATGTTAGACTGTTCTTAGTCCAATCATCACTATGAACTATGAATAAAAGAATGAATGAACACGTAATTTTTCTCAGAGTTTTTTTTAACTCTTTCCTGCTTGGATCATCACTTTTATTTTCTTGGTATTACCTAATGAATACCCATTATATACGGTCGTTACTTTTATTGTCGTGATTATATGATCTAAATGATTACAAACTTAAATCTTTTAAAATATCTTTCAGACAACGATCTCAAGCACTTTCCTTTGGAAGGACAGAGGAATATGCACTTATTCAACAGCTACTGGTGACAGGCTTCTGCCATGTGCTATGTATTTAGCTCATTCAGACTTCCAATAAGATAAGAGCTCAGTGCATATGTTGAGAAAACATTTTCTTTGGACATCTGCAGAAACCTTCTCACGCCACCAGAGAGCAGTAAAGAGCTATTAATCAGGATTTTGAAAAATCCAAGTCCTCACTACCGGATAACTCCATTTCTTTCTGTATAAAATAGCCTGGTAAATATTGAGTAAATCTCAGCTGGCCAAATTGTCAATGAAGGTGAGGAAGGGAGGGACCCGTGAGCTCCAACAAGTCACTTCTGATTTCAGGCATGGAGTTCAGAGAAGCTTCTTGAAGTTTATGAATAAGGAGGGATGCAGTTTTCCAAGTGATCATAGGGATAATATATGTCTGTCACTCTTCTTGATAGAAAGACTGAGACACAAAGCTGAACAAAGACCTATTCGAGATCACCCAGGAAGATGGGAGCAGAGCTGGATCCAGAAGTGGTGGGCACTATTCACATTGACCCATGTGTTATCATGTAGGAGCATAAGGTAAAATATTATTAGCACGTAGCTGAAGAGCAGACTGACTTTCTCCAATGAATCCTTCCATTCTGAGGCTCAATGAACACAGCACTTTCATTTGTATTGTGTTTAGACAATTCCAGGTTTATTGCTTCTTGAGGGAAGATAGCCAGATAGGTAGGTAGGTAACACATAAGGAAACTTACCAACAGAAAACTTTAAATGTCTTATTGAGGAATACAATTCTGATGACTACAGATGATGGGCCTTTTCATTTTGAATATGATACCCAGAAAGTTCTCTCAGAGAAAGTCAATGCATTTATTCATTCTTCTTTTGTTTGTGAAATAAGAAGTTGGACAAGAGTCCAAACTCACATCACGCTCCATCTTAGAAACTGTGGGCATGGGTAGAAATAAGATGCAATGCTTTATGGATAGAAGTGAGGTATAATTCCTATTCTCAGCAAATCCACAATCTAATGGCACTTCTTGGCAAGAAACAGGGTAATTTCAATGCAGAATCAGAAAATTGATTGTGGTTGGATATATGCTAGTGACTAAAGTATATTTTTCCTCCTCTCCTTCAGCAAAGCAAGAGCATGCCAGAAAGCTACTTTTGACTCACCCAGGGCAGTCTCTTAGAAGAGGGGTCGTGCAGAATAGGAGATCTTGAAAATAGTGATGCACCAATGGATACTTTGGAATCCTTGGGTTAGCTTGTAGTGGAAAGATAGTTCTCTGTTGTGTCTTAGAGATTAGAGTCCCTCAAAAGGGAGCTGAGATGTAAGGCTACATCACTTGGAAGGATGGGCTTCTAAGCCCATTATATAAGAGAAGGGCAGACTGATCAAATGTGCACGAAAAAATCTGCGAATTCCTACATCAATTTCCAATGAAGAGGACAAGGGGATTTTAGACTGGTGATAACTCATGATATCTCACATTTCGTAACCAAATTGCCAGAGTGATTGGATTGATATGGTAACTTGGGTAGGCACTTGAGACAGCTGAGCACAAGGATTTTCAAATGGAGAGTCCAACAGTAGAGGCTTCTTGATCTCATTTGGCTAAGAGTTTGTATGCATTTTCTCTCCTAGCAAGTGGCACAGTGATGGTGCAAATGAGGCCCTGTGGCTTGATGAGCCAGCCTGGCCTGTCAGAGCCAAGATTAGAAGTTTCCAAAAGATAGATTTGGAAGCTAAAAGCAATGACAGAAAGCAAAAAGCAATGATGTCACCTGACACCCATCCTCTTGTTTTATGGGGTTTTTTTAAAACATATTTATTGTAATCAGGGTTGCTTTGCTTTTTCTTTTTAAATAATTTCTTGGAGAAAGGGTATTCTACAAACGTCAATCAATATGGAAGACTTGTAATGACTCAATCAATTCCCACATATAATAAGTACATGTGAAGCTGAGAAATTAATTAAGAGACTCAATCGTGTGTGACTCTATTTTTACTTTGAGTTCAAGAAGGTACTTTGTGGAACTTAAAAAAATATTGGAGATGTGGTTTTCTGTGGGCATGAAGAAGCAGGAATCCAAATAGGACTTTGCAAGATGTCAGAAAAGGCTTTCCAGAGGAAACAGGCCTAAGAATGAGCACAGGTGACTCAGAAATCAAGGGACACCTGGACAAAGGAGACCAGCATGTGCAAAGGGTCAATCCCAGAATCATGGATACCCTTTTCATTTTAACTTCACATTGGGCAGTGGGATGCAGAGGTGGGTAATTAAACCTTCAGAATAGTCAAGGAAATCATTTTGTTTGTCCTTTTGCTCCTTTGGGTTTCTAATCCATCCGGTTTGGAATTCTGTAGCCAGAGCCCTGGGTTCCTGAGAAGAACGAACAGAGAAGAGGCCAGCCTACTGGGCTCAGGAGGCAGAGGGCATCCTCTCATGGGGGATGCCATCGGGAAAAGGTTCTCTCAGTTTCTGAAGAACAGGCCTCTGAGTGTGGGGCTGCTGAGTCCTGTCTTTGTTCAGAGATGGAGACCTGGGGCTGTGGCTCGGTGGTAAGAGCATTTGCCTAGCATGTGTGAGGCACTGGGTTCAATTCTCAGCACTGCATATAAATAAATGAATAAAATAAAGGTCCATCAACATCTAAAAAATTTTTTTTGAAAAGAAGTACAGAGCTACCTCCCAGTTCATGTTGTTTTGGGCTTCAAAGCTATCAATCAAATAGACAGGATCAGGCTGTTCTCCTTTCATCATCTATGAGGACCCCAAACCTGGGACACCTGTCTCACACCAGCACCTACAGGTGAGCAAAGTCCATTCTCTGTTCCATCATTCCTCCTCTTCCACCTGATGGCTTCTTCAGCCCAGTTTGGCTACAGAATCTAACTTCAAACAACTTAATCCTCTTATCTGGACCTCAAGTTTAGCAGTTGCATTGATGAATATTATAAACTCTGTTCTAAGTGTTTTGAGTGGCATAAAACACAAAGGAGTTTAAACACCTAGAGGGCCATTCACAGTCTGGCCCTGCACCTCTCCCTGACTTCATTTCCTGATCCTTAACCTATGTCCCCTGATCCATGTACCTCACCCAAGTCACATGGAAGGACTGAATTCTTCTTGACCATCACATTTATTTTCAAAGTCAGCCTTTCAGCCTTTACACATTTTCTATTCAATAGGAAAAGTTTCCTTCCATCTCTAATTCATTACTGGTGAATTCCCGGTCTTCTCTCAAGTCTTGTTTTAGAAGTCGCTTCCTCCAGAAAACTCATCCTGACACATATCAAATGGTTTCTGTGTCTTCTCTGTGCTTTCACAGAATCTACCTTTCTCCCATAGCACCTACCAGAGTATATTGAAGCTGCTTACCATGTACCTGGCTTTCACACTGAAGAAATAGACTCTAGCAAGAGGTTAGTAGGGTTATAGTATCATCCCACATCCTTCCAGTACCAGACAGCATTTGACAAATGATGCATGCTCAGAAAAATTATTGGATGGATAAATAAATGACTAAACAAATTAGTGCAGGCATCATGTGAGAATTTAAAGGAGGAGTGAAGAAATATGTTCTCGTGCACATTGCCATTCATTCCCATGGGAGCCTGAGACTCCTCAGCTCTGTCTCCTAGTCATAGTTCCATATTCAATCCTTGCTCAAGAGGTCAGGCAAGGTCTGCTCAAGCTGGGAGCCCACTTTCCTCTGGAAAAGTATTCACTGCTCCTATTTTGCATTCTTTTGTCTCTGATGTTGTCAGTGAAGCCAGGAGCTTCTGGGATCTCTATTAGACCCAGGCTGTGCAAATGATTCTGGGCCAGAACTTCAGCTGGGAAGAACGCCCCTGGTGTGAACAGAGCTTCCTAATGCATGCACAGAGAGTAGGTGGCATTTTCTCTTGGTGAGCAGGGAAGGTAGTCATGTGTAAAGGAAATGAGTGAGAGTCAGACTTTGGCTATCCCTAAAGGTAGTGGATACTGTGGACAAATGACAAATATGAGATTGCAGTCCACCATGTGTATGACCTTACATAAGGAATCTGTCTTTTCTAAACCCAGGTTCCTCAAATCAGAGTAACTTTCGCATTAGGGTGAAATGAAGTGATTCTCATAAGCACCTTCAATGAATTCTGGGTATTTAGTAGGCTTTTTCTGTTTATTATATAGCTATCTACCTATTTATCTATCCATGTACCTAGTGAGCTCTATGAAGAAATGGAAGAGTCCTCATTTGTGAAATATAGTATGATTCCACCATTCTTAACACAGCACTAAGAGCTTGTATTCCACTTTAATTTTTCAGTTTGTGTTCCTGAAAAACTGTGACTTAACTCTCTAAGCCAGTACCAAGAAGCCACAGTGTTAGAGGGGACTGTATATTACCAGTTCTCTGCATCCATAAGGTGTACAACAAGACTCATTAAGAAAGAAAAGGAAAAAAATGAAACAGAAGGAAGGAAGGAAGGAAGGAAGGAAGGAAGGAAGGAAGGAAGGAAGGAAGGAAGGAAGGGAGGGAAAGAAAGAAAGAAAAAAGAAAGAAAGAAAGAGAGAAAGAGAGAGAGAGAGAGAAAGAAAGAAAGAAAGAAAGAAAGAAAGAAAGAGAGAGAGAGAGAGAGAGAGAGAAAGAAAGAAAGAAAGAAAGAAAGAAAGAAAGAAAGAAAGAAAGAAAGAAAGAAAAGCCCAACCTGGTTCTTTGCAAATGTGGACCAGTAGCGGGTCATGCAATAACTACACAAATTAATGCTAATCTCCTGCCAGAAACTGTGATAGCAGAGAAACTCTGCTTATTAATCACTCTCACCCCACCTTTATCCACTCCATCAAGGCTGTCATTTTCCAGGAACAGCAGGATATAATGAGATAGGGAGAAAGATGTGTGTGCAGTTAGCATCGCTGCCAGCTGGAAGGTCTGGGATCCCTGTCTCCAGGAGGCAGGCCCAGGCCTCCCACTCCTGCTGGAAACAGCCTCCTCCAGAGGTGCGCCAGCGAGGCAGGTCCTGCACTGAGCCTCCTACGGGCCAAGGCTGTGGGTACGGCTCTCGATGGGCTCACCCGCTAGGCGTCCATCCAGCACCACAGAGCTCATCGCTCTTCTCTGGAGATAATAACGGGCCATGCTTGGTTGCTTAGCCAACCAAAATAGGAGCCATGCCCAGCTTTCTGAAAATCTATCTAAAAATTAATTTATTTCAAACAAGAGCTCTCCCTCATATCTAGCCTTTAGGTGTGAACTGACTAAAAGGCTCCTTGGGTTTTTGCTCTACTGATACAAATGAACTCTTCATGCATAAACTAGATGCAAGGGCTCTGAGCATGCTGGCTGTGGCACTCACGTCCTACCTAGTCTACCTAGGTAGGATGTTATCCTACCTAGTCTCATTATGCCACTCCCTTTGTTGGGTAATGGCATTGGGTTTCCTCCGTTAAGATCTTCCCCCAACTAACATGCTTCAGGTAGAAGAAGAAAGCGTGTCCCTGTAGCAGCCAGTTAGTCACTGGGAAATGCAGACTGACCCAGTCATTATACTGGATCTCCCCAAAGAGAAAGAATGACCCAAGGGGTGTGTGTGTGTGTGTGTGTGGGTGTGTGCTGATAATTCATACTTTGTAATTTTGTTTTGTATTATTTTTGTAAATAAATGGAGAAAATATAAATAGTAAAAATAGATCAAAAAAATTTTCCAAGAGAAGGAATTGAATATTGTAATCCAACAAATATAATTTATTGTATCAAATTACTATTATTAAGCAATAATGTTGATAGTGATAAATAAAAGTAGCAAAGAGGAATCTCAAGAACACAATATTGACCCAAGGAAGTGAGACCCCAGAGAGTGCATGCCACATGATCCAGCAATATAAAGTTCCATGATGGGCTAATAGCCTACCAGAAGCTATGGAGTCAGAGGTCAGGAGCATGGCTGTCCTTAGAGGAGGGTCCTGGAAGGGAGAAGAGGAGGACTTCTGGGGAGCTGATGATAGTCAGGCTTCCTCTGGCTGCCAGTTATGAAGGTGAGCCTTTATTTTGTGAAAATCTTACTATTGATCTTTTCTATGTGTATGTTATACTTCAATAAGATGTTCAAAAAAATCCTTGAGAAGAATAGAGTTACTTTATATTAGGTAGAGGGGAGTGAAGGGAGTGGAGGGGTATGGGAAAGGAAGGATAGTAGAGTGAAACAGACATTATTACCTCATGTACATATATGACCGCATGACTGATATGATCCTGCGATATGTATAATCAGAAAAATGAGAGATTACACTCTATTTATGTATGACCTATCAAAATGTAAAAATGCATTCAACTGTCATGTACAACTAATTAGAATAAATAAAATAAAATTTTAAAAGAATATCCTTGGACAGACCTTGTCCTGAATCACCTGCATCAATTGTTCGGGCAAGATCACTAAGTTGCTCTGATATGCTCAAGGGGAGTTGTAAATAAATTTTATGTGATGTAATTAATATTTTTTAAGTGCAACTGGTCCATACCATTTTGAAAATTAAGGACTTTTTGCAGTTTCATTCTCCTGTGCTATATATAATTTTTCCTTTGCAATTCTCAGCAAAATGCTTCTGAATCCACCCTTCTCACAAATTACTGTGGTGTTAGAAGCATGTTTTTCTGGGCCTGATCCATGATCCACATTCTGAAACAGTAAAGAGAAGCCAGCCCTGCTTTCTCTGGATAATACAGGCAAACCCAGTGGTTTATGGAAGGAGAATGCAGTAATTACCGGACTGCTCTTTTGTTTACAAAATCCAACTGAATTGCACATACGTAAAACACTCCCAGATTTTAGACGTGTAAATGTAACTAGTACAGCTTGATATTATTTTAACAACCAGGACCAGATTCAGCTTTAGGAGTAAATTATCTCTTAACCAGAAAAACACCCTTCATAGATGGCAGTGATAGAAGTGATAGAAATTGAGATCCCAAGAGACTAGATGTTGGCCGATTCCCTTGCTTCAGAGAAAAACAAGGCAAAGTCGCTTTGATTAAGAATGGAGGAAAGGTCTTTGGAGAAAGGGAAGATTCCAGAATGAAGGAGATTTGGGAAAAATGAGTGAAAGTCCACAGTGGTATGAAGGGAAATTTTAAAAATGGATTCTGGTTGGGGGATGGTGGGGGGTGAGAGAAGAAAGGAGGAACTTTGGATTGTGTGGAGGGAAATGAGATGGGGAGGTTGTGGGGGTATGAAAGATGGTGGAATGAGACAGACATCATAACCCTATGTACATGTTTGAGTAACAATAATGATATGAATGTACATTGTACACAACCATAGAACTGAAAATTAGTGCCCCATATATGTACAATGAATCAAAATGAAGTTTGTAAAAATAAAAATAATAATAAAAAATTAAGAAAAAAATGGAGATGCTGCTGCGTTTCACTTCAAGTTGCCCAAATTAAAATGACAGGAACTCTTAACTCCAATCTGAACCTAGTCAGAGAATGCCTTCTGTGGATGGGGTTTTGTGGAACATGAAGTTCCTTCAGATGAACAGCACGTGTGTTACTAGAGAAATGGTTCAGAGCAAGAAGTTCAGGAGGTGGAAGAGGTCCTGAGAAATGAACTGCTGTTGAATATTTGATTAGACTTTTGACTTCAGCCATGGAAAAGCTAGAATCATGGAATGAGTTGGGAGGGAGAAGAAGGTTTAGTCAAGAGATCAAAATGACAACTGAGTAACATAAATATAAGAGATTATGTTAAACTGAGCACCAGTACTATGAACTAACACCTGTAGTCCCAGGTGAAACAGAAGGATCTCCTCTACCCAGGGAGTCAAGGCCGGTCTAGGCAACATAGTCAAAAAGTTCTTGTCTTAAAAAAAAAGTGAAATAACATGCATTTTACCACATTATAGGAAACGTTTTACTGAACCTTTTGCTTTTTATCACTTCCCCTAGGTGTGATTGACATACAAAAAGCACTAGATATTTAATGTATACAACTATGCTTGGAAAACAAGTATACACTCACCATACCACCATCAGAATTAACGACATAAATTTATCCATTAACGCCGAAAGTTTCCTCCTGCTTCACCTTGGGTTTATTTGTTTTGGTTTTAATTTGTAGTAAAAAACACCTAACATAAGATCAACCCATTTAGCAGATTTGAACTCATAAATATACACAAATACATCCAGCTCCATGGTCCTCAGCCTTTGTCTAGCAGGGAGAGCTCCGTTTCATTTCATGAAATCAAATCACTCATTGCGTATCTGAGAATCTACCATGTTGCACACACATGGTTGGTGCTGGCAATGCAGTGTGGAACGAGTCAGGGGCTCTGGTTTTGCTTAGGTACATGTTCCAGCAGAGAGAGGAGAAACAAAACCCATATTGCACAGGTGTTATGGCCAATGAAGGAAGTCAAGATCCTAAAGGAGTCCATCTGGGAAAAAAATGCACACTTCATCTGGGAAAAAAAAATGATCACAATATCATAGGAAGCTTGATATAAGCTGTAGGGATGTACATCACATTGGCTCAAAAACCAGTGAAGAATGGTAGAAAAAGATCAAGCCCACAGGAGAGAGAAAAAAAAACAGCATCCTTCCAATCCATTTTTGATGGCTATGAAATAACCGTCAATCTATCAGATTTCCCTGCAAACCTAACTTGGAAAATATGAAAATGACTTTTAATCAACTTCTATGTTGTATTTAATTAGTTGTTTGAAAAAACTTCCTCTGATGTTTTACAAATGATCCTCTGAAAATTCATTCGAACCATTAACTTTTTCATTCTGAAAGTAGAATGTTATTTTTAAAAAAAAGTGAAAAAGCACTTTGAACTGAATTAATAAGACCGTCAAAGAAAAATTTGTCATCCTACAGCTTCATTAAAGCGCCAAGTTTTTTTTATAAACATATAACAGGAATGAGATCTTTTACATTAGGGTTACTTTAGATTAGGTAGAGGGGAGGGGTTTGGGGTAGGATGAATAATGGAATCAATCAGACATTATCCCAGATACTCCTATCCTATATAATATCATATATAACTATATGTCTGGTTTGACTCTACATCATGTACAACCAGAAGAATGAGAAATTATACTCCATCTATATATGATGTATCAAAATGCATTCTACTGTCATGTATAACTAATTAGAACAAATAAAAAATAAATTTAACAAATCTATGTGTTTAAAGAACTAAAAATAAAGTAGTAGAATGTATTTTCTCCATTGGAATGGCGATATTTAAAAATATAAAAAAATAACCAATCATAGCAAGATAATTTTGAAAGAAGAATACTTGCTAAGAATTCAAATTGTTTGTGGAAGAATTTACAAAAATTTGCATTGTACCTATCCTTTTACCAAACAATTTGTTTTTTAAGATACTATCCTCAAACGTATTATTATATTTGTATACAAATATATGTACATGAGTATTAATTGCAGCATTTGGTAATTATGAAAAATGGAAAATTGAATATCCAACAGTGGAGAAAAAGTCAGGTTAATCTACAAGGGTTAGTATGAGAACAGAGGAGTCTCTATGAAGAATAGAAAATTGCTAAGCAATAATATTAAATGGAAATTAAAGTGCCAGAATATTTGTAATTTATACATCTATTTTCCTATGTGTCCATCTTGAGGGTCGCCTAATACCCAGAAGATTTACAAACTGTATGATGAAATATTCACATGCTGTATTGTGTGTGTTAGTGTGTATATGTATGTGCATATATATTTTTTTCACAAAAAGAGACCAGCAAGGAAAGGTATTAAGAGTAGTAAAGGAGAAGGAAACTTCAGGGCATGGGGGTGTATGCCTGTAATCCCAGTGACTTGGGAGACTGAGGCAGGAGGATCCCAAGTTCAGCAACTTAGCGAGATCCTATTTCAGAATAAAAATAACTAACTGAATAAATAAATAAAAAGAAGGAACATTTCTACTTTTTCATCCATGGATTTTGGCAGACAAGTCTTCTTTATCTTGGTAGATGACTTTTTGAAAGATCATGGATTCATGATTTACGGTTTCATTTGAAAATGAAGGGAAGCACGGTTAATTCCTCCCCTGGTGGTCTTTTTTTTTCTTTTTTTAATTATTTATTTTGACTCATTGAACACAAATGGAGTACAGCTATTGTTTCTCTGGTTGTACACAAAGTAGAGTCACACCATCTGTGCATTCATACATGTACACAGGGCAATGATGTCTGTCACACATTCTGTTATTATTCTTACTCCCCCACCCCGACCCCACCTCTCCCTTCCCTTTATGCAATCTATCCTTCCTTCATTCATGCCTCCCTTCCACCCCGCATTATGCATCATCATTCACTTATCAGAGAGATCATTTGGCCGATGGATTTTTGGGATTGGCTAATCTCACTTAGCATGACAGTCTCCAACATCATCCATTTATCTGCAAATGCCATAATTTTATTCTTCTTTATGGCTGAGTAATATTCCATTGTGATACCACAGTTTCTTTATCCATTCATCTATTGAAGGGCATCTAGGTTGGTTCTACAATCTAGCTACTATGAATTGAGCAGCTATGAACATTGATGTGGCTGCATCATTGCAGTAATCTGATTTTAAGTCCTTTGGGTATAGGCCAAGGAGTGGGATAGCTGGGTCAAATGGTGGATCCATTCCAAGTTTTCTAAGGAATCTCCACACTGCTTTCCAGAGTGGCTGCACCAACTTGCAATCCCACCAGCAATGTATGGATTGTGTACTCTTTTCCCCACATCCTTGCCAACACCTGTTGTTGCCTGTATTCTTAATAAAAGACATTCTAATTGGGGTAAGATGAAATCTTAAGGTGGTTTTGATTTGCATTTGTCTTATAACGAGTGATGTTGAACATTTTTTCCTAAATCTGTTGATTGCTTGTAGATCTTCCTCTGTAAAGTGTCTGTTCATTTCCTTGGCCCATTTATTGATTGGGTTACTTTCTCTTTGTATAACAGTACAATCAGGATTGTGCGGGGCCACCTTTGCCTGGTGAACAGAGGATACTTGTGTTGTGTTTTTATCTTGTTTGGGCACCTTTTAAGGGTTTAGTAAATTCTTGCAGACTAGATCTAAGTCATTGATCCTTGATGCCCCTCACCCAAGCTCCTGAAGTCCCAACACCCTCTGGCCACTACCCACAGGCTCACCCTTCTCTACAGTAACTTTTTCCTATCTCATTCATTCCTTTGTTTTTTTGTTGTTTTATTTTTTCATTTTTACTTCTCTGTTATTCAGATTTTCATCTCTGTGACCAAAATACCTGACAAGAACAATTTAGAGTAGGGAAATTTATTTTGGGCTCAGAGTTTCAGGAGTCTCAGTCCGTGGTCACCAACTCCATAACTCAGGGCCCAAAGTGAGATGAACATCATGGGGGAAGGGCACCGAGGAGGAGAGCTGCTCAGTTCATGGCAACTAGGAGGCAGAGAGAGAGGAGAGGGTACAACATGGAAGATGAGCCCTTCCAGGGCACAACCCAGTGACCCACCTCCTCCAGCCAGACCTCCACTTGCCTACAGTCACCACCCACTACCACCCAGGTTACATCTCACATAACCTAATAATTTCATGTCTGAACATTCCTACATTAACAAGAGCTTTGGAGGAACACCTCGTATCTGAATCATGGCATTCCCCAACCTTAAATCTCCCACATTCAGTTCTCTCATGAAATTCTATTACCTTCTACATTCCTGACTAGATCCTTCCAAATACAAACTGCATCTTGGACTGGTGACTGAGGCTGCTTTGAACCCAAATCAGGTACTCCTTTCTCTCAGCTTCATTCATAGATTTGAAAGGAGGACTGGGGTTCCTCTTTGGTTTTCCCCCTTGCAAGTGATGAGAACACCTGGAGATGGTTAGGGTCAGTGCCCTCAAAGTGACTCTGCCCTCTGCTTCCCAGTCTGTGCTTGTGAGGCAGGATTCACCCTCCCTGCAGCCAGCTTGGTGAGTATAGTCAGCATGAAGAAGCCCCACTGTGCATCTGGGGTGTAGATTTGGTGGTCAGGTTACATGTAACCCCCACCACATTTCCCCATCAGCCTCTATTGTTATTCTTAGCTCCACATTTGATGCTTGCTTCTTTCCTATGAGAGGAAGAATACAAAAAGAAATGGTTAAGTGATTGGTTGGTACCCTTAATTTACACCAGGTCAAATAGCAATAAAAAAAACCAACAAAACAAAGAGCAGAATCATATCTTCCAAAATACATTAAACCACTGCTCTCTGGATGATTTTTATAGTTTTTCTCTTCTGTGCCCTTCTGAATTTCATTTATAATAAAATGGCATTACATTTCTTTTACAGAAAAATTATACTAAAATTCAAAAAATGTGAGAAAACTAAATCTAGAAAGAAATCACACCAAGGGAGGGAAACAGAAGTCTCACAAGCACGAGATTTATAATCAAGTCATGCTGCCTGAGCCATGCGGCTGATCTCTTGCATATGCCACTGTAGGAAAGAGAAATCATGGTGCAAGAAGAAATCAGGCCAATCAAAGGCACACAAATGGCTCATTTAAGGAGCATAAGCAAAGGAGAATGATCAGCTAGGGCAGAGAGGAGAGGTGAGCTGGAGAAATGAGGGTTAGAGAGAGAGAGGAAAAGTGCCGTCTGCATACCACGGTGTCTGATCCACCACCATCTATGGAGATTTCTTCTGATTTCCTCAAAAGGGAGGTTGGCTTCTGGCCCCTGCTGGCAGCTCCTCCGATCTTGTTCTCCTGTCAGACATCTGTCAACACTCTGTGAGGACCACTGGAAATCAAGCCCATTCACAGTTTGTCTTGGACCTTCTGAAGTCTTCCACCCTTACCAGCTACCGAAAAGGGAAAGGGATGAAAGTTGTGAAGTTTCTCTAGCCATGGCAGAAATAGCCAAAACAAGAAAAGAGAACAAGACAGCATTGACAAAGGAGACATGTCCCCACCACTCCCGATTGTCAAAGACTCCATTCATTCATTCATTCATTCATTCCTCAAATAGTTGTTGAGCTTAATGTGTGCCAGGCATTGTAGAATGCAGGGGTAACACCTAAGAAATGCCACCCTGGGCAAGGCATTCCTTATCCTGCTCCTTACTTGTGCCCCAAACAAGTGGCTCCTGGGGCCTCAGCTCACTTCCACATCTCTTAAGATGTCCCCTTTCTCCTGAGAGTAGCATGCTTAACACATGGCTAGTTAACAAAAACAGGAGGAACAAGACAAGGGGACTTCCTCATTTGCTATCCCAAAGGGGTACATATTAAATGACAGTGCTTCCACCTGATTTTCAGTTGGCTCCAAAACTTTCTCCAACATCAGAATACATACCTGAATTAGATGCATTTTTCAAAAGCATATACATAAATGCTTTCCCCATGTCAGAGAATTTGTCCCTACTGCCCTTTCAAGATTTTCCTTTTATCTTTTCTCTATTTGCTGGTGAGCTCATTGTCAATAGTTTCTCTCAAAAATACTCTTTACTATATAAACAATAGTGTATCTAATGTGGATGGATCAATAGATAACACTGTAAACTGAACATTTTTGCCCTGTCTCCAAATTCATAGGTTGAAACCTCATCGGCAGTGCAATGGTCTTGGAGGCGAAGTCTTTGGGAATGACTAATAGTCCTCAGGAATGGGACTTAGTGCTTTTATACAAAGGACTCTAGCAAGCTCCCTTCTATTGAAGATACAGGGAGAAGACAGCTATGTATAAACCAGGAAACAGGCTTGAGCTTTCCAGCCTCTAGAAATATAAGAACTAAGTATCTGTTGTTTTGTAAACCATCCCAGCTTTGGCTTGAATGAACTAAAATTGGTGGATAGATGGATGTATGGGTATAGATAGCTGGAGAGATAGGATAGATAGATAGTAGGTAGGTAGATGGATGGATAGATAGATAGATAGATAGATAGATAGATAGATAGATGATAGATAGATAGATGTAAAGGAATAAGAAAACAAATAACCATGTAGACCATGTATCCTCCACCCAGCTTAAGAAACAGAACTACACAGAATCTTTGAAACTATGTTCCCTTCCCCACTTGCACTTTGCCCTCTCATTTCCAACCTCCAGAGGTGACCACTGTTCTGAATTTTGTGGTAATTATCCCTTATGTTTCTGGATAGAATTTTTTTCTGTATGTATGTCCCTCTGTTGATCTTGTGTACCCCCGAGAGGGATCATACTATTTGTGTTTCCTCCTGGCTTCATCCTTTCAATTAACTTATGCAAGTTTTCCACACTGTGGTTCTATTGGTTTCCTTCTGCTGTGTCTTATCCCAATGCAGTGACTACTGCAAGGTCTGAATTCCACTGATGAAGGCCCTTAAGACACCTCCAGAGTTTTGCTGGTAAAACCAGCGCTGCTGGTGACATCCTTGGTGAGCTTTTCCTGGTGCACAGTCCTGGTACCAACACTTTTCTGTTGCTGTCAACTGTTATAAATGTCATCTCCCAATGTGTGACCTGTGTTTAAACTGTGTGATGTCTTGTGAAGAACGAAGGCGACTCATTGTTACAATGTAAGGAGATTTATCCTTTTCCCCCATTATGTATACTTATGTATCATTTTTTCTTATTTTCATTCCCCCAAATCACACACATAGCTAGATAGATATAGATACATAGATAGATAGATAGATAGATAGATAGATAGATAGATGATAGATAGATAGATGATAGGTAGATACATAGATAGATATAAATATATAGAGATAGATAAATAGATAGATGATAGATAGATAGATAGATAGATAGATAGATAGATAGATAGACAGAGACAGATAATCCTGTTTTCTAAAATTTTGGTTCTTAATTTAGATGTTCATAACATTTAAGGAAATGTGTTCTTTTATTTTTCCACATGGATCACCAAGGAATTGCCCAGCCACATTTATTTAATTTTTCATTCATTCTCCATTGTTCTTCAGTGTCGTTTTGGCATATGCTGTCTGTTTACACAAACGCTGTCCTGTTGCTTAGCTTTCTATTTGATTCCATTATTCTATCTGTCTGGACCTGCCTCAATCCAAAGTGACTTAATTATTATGTCTTTAAACAAGTAATTACCACATGCCTGGGGAAGTTCCCCTGAGTTGTTTTCCAGGCTAACTCAAGCTAATAAATCTAGCTTCTCTTGCCCCTTTAATATAAATTTTGGAATTAGCTTGTCAATTACACACACAAATAAAGAAAATCCTGCAGAGATGTTGATTAGTATTACATTAAGTCTACCAAACTGGGAAAACTGAACAGGTGGATTTTTTTTCTATCTGTGAGTATGTCATGTGTCTAACTTTGATTAGGAATCTCTAAAAATATCTTGCGATGAAAATTTCTAAAATTTATTCTGCACAAAATATCATTCCTAGGTAACACATCTATTTGTTTTAAGAAAATAATATTTTTAACTAAATTGTTTAATTATTTTTGGTATAAGAAATCAATTGAGAAGAGCAGATTCATCTGACTTTAAGCAAGCTTGTCATACTTTCTTATTAATTTTAATCATTTTTCTGCATATTTCTTTTACATTTCATACATGAAGGATATAATGAGTATTTAATTTCTTGTGTGTTAGCTTAATTAATTAATTTTGTATTTCTGAGCTGAATAGGATCTCTGGTATATTATTGAATCTTCTCTGGCCTTTGGTTTTATGGTGAAATTTTTCAATGTTTTATTGTTAAGCATAAAATTAGCTGTACGATTTTGACAGATGCCTGCATAAATCCTTAGCACTATTTCCAAATATAAAGAATTCTTCGTCTTCCTGGTAGTGGGTGGGATAAACTTCCTGGACTCCTCTTATTGCCAAATGACTAATTCTAGCCAATAAGAAGTGAACAGAAAAATGGGTGTCACTCGAGAGCACTTGGCTGTTGAAGGCTCCGCAGAGCTCTCTTGTCTTAAGCATGGTGATAGCAATGTCCAAAAACTGCTGATTCTTCAGCCTGGTTCCCCAAGGGTGACC
Organism: Glaucomys volans; assembly: GCA_020662805.1. Taxonomy (NCBI): domain Eukaryota; kingdom Metazoa; phylum Chordata; class Mammalia; order Rodentia; family Sciuridae; genus Glaucomys; species Glaucomys volans. The sequence goes on from JAJEJO010049593.1 coordinate 1,272,720, forward strand.
AGTGAGCAGAGGCCTCTGCTCAACTCCAAGGGCTCTTCAGTGTGAGCAAGAAGCAATGCTTTTGTACGAAACCGGGAGATCCAGGTGATGCTTATCTACATGGCATTTGTAACCTGACTTGGAAATGGACTGGTTTTTCTGGAAGGCACTGCCCCCTTGAGGATGATGTCATACATGAACAGAAGTTGACTTAGGCTGAATATTTGTTCTGCATCTACTACACTTTTCTTTTTTCTGTAATAGGTCAATATGATTAGAGTACCTTAGCAGTGTTTATGACATTGAATCACCTTGCCATCTGGATTAATGATAATGGATGAGTGCCAAGTTCAGGTTATGAATGCTTTGTTATGTCTGTGCCCGAATACAATTCCCCTCAAATGCCCTGTTTGGTTTTATATCAAAGTTATCTTACTCCTGAAATACACATGAGGAGACCATCACTTCATATGTATTCTTTGAGACTAGATAAAACCAAGGAGATTTTACATATTTTGATATAAAATCAAAATTTTATGGCTATGGGCAAACTCATATTGAGCTATTCTCTTCTCTCATTTTTGATTGGAAGGGAAATTGAGTCAACTTCTAATTTTCATGAAGACATCAGACTTTCTTTTCCTTCTGGTTTCACTTTAGCAATTTACATCTTATAGGTATCTATCTTTTTCTAAGTGTATAAATTTATTGGCTGAAAATTCATACAACTCCCTCATTTAAAAAGTCTACATTATATGTTATTAAGTTCTCTTTTTCTTCTTCATTATCATTTATTATTCCTCCTTTCTCTCCTTTCACTCTCTCTTGATCAATCTTACTAACAATTATTTGATTCTATCATTTATTTCAAAGAACAAACTCTGGCTTCTTTGAGTAATTTTGCTAATATTTTCTAATGTTTCTTTGTTTTCTCTTGCTTCTTTTTTCCTTTGGTCTAATTCTATTGTTATTTCATTATCTTCTTAGAATGAATGCTTCCCTCCTTAAATTTATCCCTTTTAATTTTGCAATTAAGGTACAGGAAATAATAAATCAGTCTCATCTTGCTTTTAATTAGATTCCACTATTTTGATATGTTGCATTCTAATCATTCAGTTATAAACATAACTAAATGTTCATGATGTTTTATTTGTACTCTAAGATATTTAGAAATTTAGAAATATGTTTTCAAATATCCAGCAGTATGTGGTTATCTTTAGGTTATTTTTTACTTATTTTTGTTTTTGATTTCTAACAACTATATTTTGATCAGAGCTTATGGTTTATGGAAAAGAATTCTTCAGGATCTGTTTATAACCTAGTTTATGGTGATCATGTCATTAATGTTCCATGCATGCTTTAAAAATAGCATTTTCAGATGTTATACAAATCATTTTATGTATACACATTAACACACACACACACACACACACCTACTTAAATACCCATATACACACAGGATACACACACAGGGGCTTATCTATTAGCTCTAGAATATTAATTGTAACATTTACATTTCCCCTATCCTTGGGGATGTTTTAAATAACTAGTCAACCTAATGATCCTTGAGGCAAATACGTTTTTTGTAACATTGAATCAATCACCTTGCCATCTGGATTAATGATAATGTCTTTCAAAATATTGTGATAAGTTCGTCCATTGTTCCTTGAGAATTTCTCCATTTGTGCTTTAATATTTTAAATCTATATTATCAAGTGTGTACACATGTGGCATCTTACTGGTAAAATAAACATTTAATCGACATGTAGGGATCCTCGTTATTTCTAGAGAGTTTTACCCCCAAGTCTATTTTGCCCGAATTTGACAGTTAAGTCCATTGTTCTGATTTAGATACAAAGTGCCCTCCAAAAGCTCATGTGTGAGGCAATTCAAGGTTTAGAGGGGCAATGACTGAGTTATGAGAGCCTTGATCCAATCAGTGAATCAATTCCCTGATGAGGATTGACGAAGTGGTAACTGAAGGCGGGCAGGGTGTGGCTGGAGGAGACGGATCATGGGTCCCATACTTTGGGCTTTGTATTTTGTTCCTGGCATGTAGAGACTCTTTCTCTCTCTACATCCTAGTGCCACATTCTCAGCTGCTTCCTCCTGCCACATTCTTCTGCCATGATGCTCTGCCTCACCTAGAACCCCCAGGAATGGAGCCAGGCATCTATGTATGGAGACCCCGTATTCTGAAACCACGAGCGCCTAAATAAACTTTTCTTCCTCTAATTGTTCTTATCAGGTCTTTTGGTCACAGCAGTTTTTACTCATTTTAGCTGACTAAAACAGCCATCTATTTTTGTTAGTGTTTGTCTAATATAACTTTTTCCATCCTAAAGTTTTGTAACCTTATGTTTTAAATGTAAGTATTTTTAAATCAGACAGTTTATTTGGAAAAAATCCAATCTGACAACTTTTTCAAGCCTGAAAATTGTAGTATCAATGCACTTGGATTTGCTTCTTTTATCTTATTTTATGCATTCTGTTTTTCTTACTTTTCTCATTATTTCCTTCTTAATATTTTCGATTGATTGAGGACATTTCCCTCTCAATCTGTTCCTTCTTCTGTATCACCGTGACAGTTTCACAACAGATTTCTTTGATTACGGTGTTTGTTCTGAATTAAATACCTTATCTTTTGATTTTGTCCTAAGTTAATCACTTATTTCTTCTTCTGAGCACAAGAATCTTAGCATGTGGTAATTCTTTCCATTCTTCACATAACATCAATACTTTTCATTGTGGTTTTTAATTATGGACTTAAAAAACAAATCAGGTAGTCAAGACTGCTTTAGACTTCTGTGTGTGCTCAACTTTTTTCTAAACATTTTCTGTTGCATTTTAAACTTTCTTTCATGAATTATTTTTCTACTTCTACTTGTTTTTTAAAAGTTACATAGTGTAAAAATGGATTTAGTTCTTTGATGATATCTTTATTTTATTATTAGTTTGTTTGCTGGTTTTATTGCTATGCATTCTTAGTTTTTTCTATCTGGGCAATTTGAAGTAGTCTGCTTTTTTTCTTGCTATCAATTAAACTTATCAGCCAGCATTACTGTCACGCCTGTGAACGTAACTGTCTTGTCCTTGTCTCATCATTACAGAGTATCCCCTTGCACTTAATGTTCTCCTGTACCACTGTAGTTCCACTAATGTTTGTTAAGTTTATATATTTCTTTGTTTTGCAACCTAAGATTCATTGAACCTCCACTGTCTCTTTGAGTAACACCTCTTAATCATGTCTTCTCTATTTACAGGACGTAAATTAACATATATTATACCTATTATTGACAGTAGAGGCAAACAAGTCCATGGCATGCCTCTTCATCCCGAGCTCTTTTCTTTCCACATTATGTTCTGTTTAATTTCCTCACACCATCCTTTCAATTCTCTTTTTCTCTCTTCAACTCTGTCTAATTAATTATCCAATGTAGTATTAACTTCAATATTACAATTTCATTTTTATAATTTCTGTTCCTTGACTAAACTTATCTGGCTTCTCTTTTTGGAGGTTATTGCTTCTTGTTGATGTTTCTATTGTTTAGTAAAAAAGCAAAAAGATATAATCTTTTTATATTTTTGTGTGGTATAAGTAGTCTTTGGAATCTGATTACATTGCTTGATGTTTCTCCTGAGTATTCTTCCTGATGCCATTTTCTTTGTGTGCTCTTAATTTTTTTAATTGTGAACTGATGCTCATTGCTCTGTGTTTGCAGGAGATATCAAAGACCTGTGTTGAGGGTATTTGTCTCTTGGGCATGAATGTAAAGTCACTAACAACCCAGAAGAACTTTGAAGTTTCAGTGACAGGTTTTTGCACCACAATCATAGGCTAAACTAGCTTCAAACTTGGATGACAGTGGATTTGGGGATGGATCGAGAAGTCTTAATGAAATTTTCTTTTTTCTTCTTCTCAGAGTCAAGGCCAAGTGATGCAAATAACTTTAACACAAGTATCAAATGGGCAGGTTTCTCTCTAGTTCCCCACTGATATGCTACATTGGGGGGAAGATTTATGAAGAGCCTCCAATCTAATCTTGTAGAAATCCTGGGCACCAGGATTTCTCTTCTGTGACACTGCTCATGACTTTTTAAATTCTAAGCTCTGAGCCATCCAATACACAGATGTCTGTAGATAAAAAGATGCACCCTCACCTCTAACATTTTAGCCATTTCTCTCCTACAAGGATATTAGACATTTAATCTCTATACTACTGGTAGAGAAAGTCATTTCTATTCATTCTTCAAGTTACTCCAAATATTGAGAAAGGTCTTTCTTATACCCCAGTCAGCCTAAATTCCCTTCTTTGTTATTCTATAGCAAATAAGAATTCACTCTAAGTTATTTATGAATATAAATGTTTCCCTCTTCTATTTATGTAACATTTTCTTAAAAGGAGACTCCTTGAAGTAATCCTGTGACTTAACAAGTTTTCAAATATTTGAAAAATAAGGCTCCTCATAGTTCAGTCAACTTTGTTTCAATGATGCTTTATTTCTTTGTAGAACCAATATGTGAATATACACACATACACACGCACACACACACACAAATGTACATACCACATTGCAGCTTATCATGCTATGCTATCTGTTATGGCTTGCAGGTGAGGTGTCCCCCAAACACCTCACGTGTGAGACAATGGAAGAAGGGTTGGAAAAGAAATTATTGGGTTATAAACTTAAACAGTGAATTAATCCCTTGATTGGGATTAACTGAGTGGTAAATGAAATGGTAGGGGGTGGCTGGAGGAGGTGGGCTTTGGGGTGTGGCTTCAGGGTATTTATTTGTATCTGGCCTGTGGAGTATCTTTCTCTCTTTTTACTGATCATTATGCAAGCTGCTTCCCTCCACCCCACTCTTCCACCATGATGTTCTGCCTCACCTTGAGCCCTGAGGAATGGAGCTGGCCTGCTATGGACTAAGACTTCTGAAACCGTGAGCCCCTTAAATAAACCTTTTCTCCTCTATAATTGTGCTGGTCAGATATTTTAGTCACAGCAACCAAAAAGCTGACCAAAACACTATCTTTCTATCTTCTACTTTCAATGATTTTTTTATTGTTTCAGGATCATACCTATTCATTAGGTAGAATTTCCTCAGTAGTTCTGTACATGTGAATAGTGAACCAAGATTGTTCCCTTCAAGATAATTTAGCATAAGCTTAAATATTAAAGAGGAGATGAAAAGACAGATGTTGCTAACCATTTCCTACATTTCCAGCCAGAGTAGTTTCGTTGAGTTCCCCCAAATGTGCCATGATGGATTTTGCTTACATGGAAGACTGCTATTAATTTATAGAATATTTCTGTGCTAGTTAGAGAAAGAATCCTTCTCTGTGCAGAATTAGAAACAAGAAAGACCCTCTGAGAGTATGAAGTCACAAGGACACATGACTTCACTCAAGAAATTTACCTTTCTTCAAATTAAAAAGCATTCTTTCATCCAAGTAAATAGGTCTGGATTTTATTCTCTACACTCATCCTCAGATGGTACTCATGTGCAGGGAATGGGCTGCACAATCGTGTGTTACACACATGAGTGCGGATATTGAGTAGACAATTTAACATCAGCCTGGGAGGGCTGGAGATAGTCTAGTAGAGATATATCTTGGGAATTATAAAATTACAGATGCTTTCTTGTTTTAACATTATCACTACCATGAATGCTCTCCTGACACCTGAAATCTGAGGCACGTAAAGGAGAGACAGTAGGACATGAAGAGATGGAAGAAACCCTGGAAATTAGCTGGTTCCTATGACCACTCTTCTTACAGCTTCTAGACTGGAGAATCATGTTATAAACTCAAATGAAAGACTTATCACTGGCGTCTTCAGCATTATTCAGTAAACAAAATAGACTTAGATCTTGGGCACACATCCATCACAATTATGTTCACATTATATGGTCAGGCATTTACTTATAAAAACTTTACAGAAGAGGAGGAACAGGTAATCAATAAATATATGAAAAAGTGTTCAACATCTCTAGTAATTAGAGAAATGCAAATTAAAACAACTCTAAGATTTCATCTTACTCCAATTAGAATGGCTTTTATCAAGAACACAAACAATAATAGGTGTTGGTGTGGCTGTGGGGAAAAAGGCACACTCATACATTGCTGGTGGAGTTGCAAATTGGTACAGCCACTCTGGAAAGCAGTGTGGAGATTCCTCAGAAAACTTGGAATGGATCCACCTTTTGACCCAGTTGTCCCACTCCTTGGTTTATACCCAGAGGGCCTAAAATTAGCATACTACAGTAACACAGCCTCATCAATGTTTATAGCAGCTCAATTCACAATAGCTAGACTGTGGGACCAATCTAGATTCCCTTCAACAGATGAATGGATAAAGAAGACATGGTATATATACACAATGGACTACTACTCAGCCATAAAAAAAAGAATAATATTATGGCATTTGCAGACAAATGGATGGAATTGGAGATTATCATGCTAAGTTAAATAAGCCAGTCCCCCAAAAAACAAAGGTCAAATGTTTTCCCTGATAAGCGGATGATGATATAGAATCTGGTTGGGGATGGTGAGAGATGACTGGGCTGGATGACCTTCCAACCCAGTCTGGAATTTAGTGGTTCAGGGAATGGTACAGATTAATCTTGAGTTTAGAGAGGAAATGATGGGAATTTTTAACAAAGTCACGTATTCAGTGTGCTGAAGTCCTGGGTGGTTCTAGACTATCTCAAATCGTCATCTGGATCTAGCACAGAGGCTGGCACGGCATTAACTCAACAACAGTTTGTGAAACTGAGTTCTCCAAGAGGCTTGGCCTGAGTTAGATGTTTCTGAGATTCTATAAATAATGGGCTGCTGGATATCATCAAGTGATCAGTTTCTAGATGCATAGTGCTCATTGGCATCTGATAAGAAATTGAACATGAACTTATTATATGGCTGCTGTTACTCTTCATTAGTACCAAGGTTGCTTATGAGAATGCGATCATGATTTTATGGTAGAATCATTAAGGTTAAGGGCCTTTCTCCATATAGCATAGTACCTATAAACAAAGAAAACAAAACAAAAAGCCGCTAAAATATGTCTTAAACAGTGGTTGCTTACCCAGAAGATAAAAGATTTAGAAATTTAATGAGTGATTCTTTACCTGGCACCGTACAATTTCTTGTGGGTGGGGAGCTGTTTGTATGGTTAGCATTTTCCAAGAACAGGGGACAGCTTGCTTCTTTCAGTTCCTGTTTATTTTGTAGCAACTGAAGCCTTTCCAAATAGCCGTTAATGAGTATTTCAGAGATACTGGACTGTCATGAAAAAGATGAACAATTCCATAGCTCATCTGAGCCCAGATTTCAAGCATGCAAGGAGAACATTAGTCTTTCAGCGATATCCACCCATTCAACATGACCCCGGTGATATCTTTCCATGTTGCAGGGAAGAGGCATAGAATAGGAGATCCAGTCTTCTCACAGTGTTGGCTATTAGGCACATTGGAATTCTGTCTTCTCTAAGTGACTATCTATTAAGGTAAGAACACATCACATTCTTAAAGAGTATATTTTTGAATCAAAGAAAAGATGGTCTACAAAGCATCTGCTCACTTTTTATGAACATTCTCATGTTTTTAGTCTAAGGTAGTGCACTTTACTCTCAGACTTGCCTTTTCTAAACTCAGTGACCTCAGGTCATTTGCTGATTCTTCTGGGTCTCAGGATACCTATCATAAAAATAAATTCAAATGATAAAAATTAACAGTCACAAAAGAAAACTGGGATTGAGGGATTCAGTGGCCACTAGGATGGCTTCCATTTCTCAGATATATAGTTCTGCAGTATGATTGACATCCAGCAAGAACTTGATTGACTATGCCCATTTAGGGGACTACTTTTAGGAGCAAGCCTTCTGTAGCTATTAGTTTGCAAAGATCATCTCTGATTCATGTCCAAGTCCACAGAGGGAGCTGGCTGCTGTGAAAACTTACCTTCAGAAAAAAATCAGAGAGCAGGTGGACATGGGATTTTGAGACATTGCCCAACTTAGACATCAGTATTCAGTCTTCACTCATAAGCATGGAAAAATAGAAAAGAAATACAAAAAGGCAAAGGAAAAGGAAAAAATTAAAGTTGAAAACATTGGAAGATCTTTCATCAAATGGAGCAAGGGAAATGTAATCAGATGAACATGGAATAAACAGGAATGTGAAAAAAATAGATTGGCTGGGGAATTTCAGAGGACCAGAAATCAAGGTTTCACTTTTAGATGGCTAAATACTAACCTCAGACTCTACCCTTTATTGGGTTTGTGACAGAGAGTGGGTTCACTGACCAGGGCCACTCTCCTGAGCATGTGACCTGTGCACATAAAGTCTGACACTTAGAAGACCTGCATGATTGATTTATTTGTTTACTTCTTTTTTTGTTTGTTTCGATAGCGGGACATGAACCCAGGGACACTTAATTTCTGAGCTACACCCCCCGGCCATTTTTACTTTTTTATTTTTAACAAGGTCTTGCTAAATTGCCAAGGCTGGCCTCAAATTTGCAATCCTCCTTTCTCAGCCTCCTGAGTTACTGGTATTAACCATCATACCCAGCTTCTGTGTGTGATTTAATATTCTGTCCCTAACCATCTTGAAATTCTCAATGGTTTTTTGAATAAGAGGCCATGCATTTTCACTGGGTCCTGGGAATAATGTAGCAAGGCCCAAGCTTAACCTCTCTGAAATTGTTTTTCTACTTCCAAAATGAGAAAAGGGTCAATTCTTACTTAGCATTCAGGATTGTAGCAGGGATGAAGGGAGACACTTATGGAAAGGTCCTCGTGAAATCAATGTGTGATGTGTTTGCTAAATAAATATTAAGATTCTTTTCCACTTTGATCCATTTATAGACCCAAATCTAACTATTCTTCTTTAAAAGGAGTCACAGATTCAGAGTTTTATTTTCTCCTCATTTTTTTTTTTTTTCAGAGCCTGGTGTAGTCCAAATGTGGAAGCATAAAACCATCTTGAATGAAAAACTATTTGGGGCCAGTTCAGAAATAGGAAATATAATAAAATCTCTCATGTGTTTATAATTGGTGCTGGGCCGTCACATAGACTGACCCCCCTGATACGATTTTTGAGAATTTCAACAGGAGGCTACACTTCAGCTAGTACATCATCCCCGTCCATAACTAACATCAAGCTTGACCCCCTTGTATGTCTGTTCTAGAGAGAAAGGCCCTTACATGGCTAATGTCTTCCTTCAATAAATCTTCTTCAGTTTGGGAGAAAATATGAAAAAGTCACATCATTTGTTTGCCTTGAATTCTCCACTCCCAGCACATTATTCGTTTTTGAAGAATTCAAATTCTTCAGTTTCAGAAGAGGTCTGCTCTCTTCACCTCTGGCTGAAGAGATTTTGATGAACATGTTTTGTTGTTTGATTTTTGTTCCCATTTACATATTTTCTTCATTATAAAGTAATTTGACATTGTTCTTGCATTCTTACCTAGAATCGGGTGGAGTCAGAGGGGAGTTGAGTGAATTCTGATGAAGTAAATAATGAAATCATAAATAACGAAACCATGTAATGAGCTGTGCACCAAGATTCTCCAGATCTTAGCATGTCTCTTATTTTGTCTTTATTACAGTTTTATGAAATAGGTACCATTATTCTTCACTCACAAATGCAGAAAATTAGGTTTAAAGAGGCAAAGGAATTTGACCACAGTCACATTCATCATGACCTTAGACTTTAATCCATGTCTGCTGAGTTTCAAATCCTGATTAATTTCAGCTCTTATGATACACACAGTGAAAATGTCAGATGGGTAGACAACGATGCAGGCAAGTCTGACTCCTACCCTGGTGCTAAACATTGGACATATGGAGAAAACACACTGATCCCCGAGGGCTCATTTTAAGGAAGAAGGAAGGTAAGAAAAGTAGTCACTCCATTCATTTAGACGTCCAAGTTCTAGTGGTTGAGCATGGCCTAAGTCCAACATGATTTCAGGCAGTGAGAACACAATGGATAGGGTAGATATAAATAAGCTTCTCCTCAAGAGCGTCGATAATCCAGTGCCTGAACTCTCAAGGCGATGTTTTCTTTGAATAGTGCTAAGTGGTAGGAAGAGAAGTGTACTGAATGAGTGAATGCCAAGAGAATAAGTCTCAATCTTGTGGTGCAGAGGGCTTAGGCCTGCAGGATGGGCATGGGGAGCAATGACCCTCAGGGGCTGTCCCCAGGCATGAGCTCCTGAGGTGGAGACCATGCAAAAAAATATCAGTAGGACAGTTAGCACTGTGGGGATGGAGAAGGAGACCAAGAATTCTCTTTCTGGAACATTGAGACTATAATGCTGGTTCCCTAGTCAGGCAGAAATGTCACAAAGGCACTGACATCCACTTGTCTAGAATGCAAATGAAGTTGAGGCCCATAGTACGAATATAGGAATAGCTGATATCTTGACAAGAAAGGATGAAGAATAAGGAGAAAGAAGACAAAGTGGGAGAGAGAGAAAGAAAAGCGGGGAGGGCAAGGACTAAGGTAAGAAAGCAACAAAACAAGTTTGAAAAATACTGCATTACCTGAAGAAAGCAAAGGTGTCCTAAGAAGGGATGAGCTAGAGGAGCCAGGAAGGTCAGGGGAAAGCCGGGCATCATTGAAATAGGAAAAAAGGATGGGATTCAGGGCATGGGTGGGCCTTTGAAGGTATGGAGGTATGTTGTCTCTTGTGATGGGCTGGGAAAGAGAAAGGAAGCCTAAGGAGGCAGGGTCCAACAGAGCCTGTCATGTGGTAAGGCAACACCTAAGTCCTGCCGCAGAATTTAGACAAGACACCACTGAGCACACAGGATAATGTGTACTGAACTCCAAGGGAAAGGGGAGGCGACACAGGATTCAAGAAGCACCTGGAAGATGAAGCATTTGACCTGTTTCATGGATGAGTGGCATTAACCAGGACAATGCAGTTGCCAGAATCAGCAAATGAAAGCAGATTGTGTCTCGTGCAATATTTGGGGCATATGTATACAAAAGTACCATGTCGTTTATCTCTGATTCAAGTTCTAGTGGAAATCCTATGTTTTATATAGCAATCTTTTTTGTTTGTTTGTTTTCTTTTTTTTGTTTTGTTTTTTTTGTTTGTTTTTTTCTGTCACACATTCTGTTATTATTCTTACTCCCCAACCCCGACCCCACCCCCTCCCTTCCCTCTATACTATCTATCCTTCCTCCATTCTTGCCATCCTTTCCCTCCGCATTATGCATCATCATTCATTTATTAGAGAGACCATTTGGCCTTTGGATTTTTGGGATTGGCTTATCTCACTTAGCATAACAGTCTCCAACATCATCTATTTACCTACAAATGCCATAATTTTATTCTTCTTTATGGCTGAATAATATTCCATTGTGTATATATACCACAGTTTCTTTATCCATTCATCTGTTGAAGGGCATCTAGGTTGGTTCCACAATCTAGCTATTGTGAATTGAGCAGCTATGAACATTGATGTGGCTGCATCACTGTAGTAATCTGATTTTAAGTCCTTTGGGTATAGGCCAAGGAGTGGGACAACTGGGTCAAATGGTGGATCCATTCCAAGTTTTCTAAGGAATCTCCACACTGCTTTCCAGAGTGGCTGCACCATCTTGCACTCCCACCAGCAATATATGAGTGTACCCTTTTCCCCACATCCTCGCCAACACCTGTTGTTGCCTGTATTCTTAATAAAAGACATTCTAATTGGGGTAAGATGAAACCTTAAGGTGGTTTTGATTTGCATTTCTCTTATAAGGAGGGATGTTGAACATTTTTTCATAAATCTGTTGATTGCTTGTAGATCTTCCTCTGTAAAGTGTCTGTTCATTTCCTTGGCCCATTTATTGATTGGGTTATTAGTGTTCTTGATGTAAAGATTTTTGAGTACTTTGTAGATTCTGAAGATAAGTGCTCTATCTGAAGTGTGTGTAGCAAAGATTTTCTCCCACTCTGAAGGCTCTCTCTTCACATTACTGATTGTTTCCTTTGCTGAGAAAAAGCTTTTTAGTTTGACTCTATCCCAATCATTGATTCCTGTTTTTATTTCTTGTGCTTTGGGAGTGATGTTAAGGAAATCTGGTCCTAGGCCAACGTGATGAAGATTTGGACCTATTTTCTCTTCTATTAGGTTCAGAGTCTCTGGTCTAATTTCTAGGTCCTTGATCCACTTTGAGTTGAGTTGAATTTTGTACAGGGTGAGAGATATGGGTTTAGTTTCATTTTGCTGCATATGGATTTCCAATTTTCCCAGCACCATTTGTTGAAGAGTCTGTCTTTTCTCCATTGTATGTTTTTGGCTCCTTTTTCAAGTATGAGATACCTGTATTTATGTGGGTTTGTCTCTGTGTCCTCTATTCTGTACCATTGATCTACCTGTCTATTTTGGTGCCAATACCATGCTGTTTTTGTCACTATTGCTCTGTAGTAGAGTTGAAGGTCTGGTATTGTGATACTCCCTGCTTCACTCTTCTTGCTAAGGATTTCTTTAGCTATTCTGGGTCTCTTATTCCTCCAAATGAATTTCATGATTGCTTGCTCTATTTCTATGAGGTCCGTCATTGGGATTTTAATTGGAATTGCATTGAATTTGTGTAGCACTTTTGGAAGTATGGCCATTTTGACAATATTAATTCTGCCTATCCAAGAACATGGGAGATCTTTCCATCTTCTCAGATTCTCTTTAACTTCTTTCTTTAGTGTTCTGTAGTTTGCATTGTAGAGGTCTTTCACTTCTTTTGTTAGATTGATTCCCAAGTATTTTATTTTATTTGAGGTTATTGTGAATGTGGTAGTTTTCCTAATTTCTCTCTCAGAGGATGCATCACTTAAGAATAAAAATGCATTAGATTTATGAGCATTAATTTTATATCCTGCTACTTTACTGAATTCATTTATGAGTTCCAGAAGTTTTCTGGTGGAATTCTTAGGGTCTTCTAAATAGAGAATCATGTCATCAGCAAATAGGGATAGTTTGATCTCTTTTTTTCCTATTTGTATTCCTCTAATTTCTTTGGTCTGTCTAATTGCTCTGGCTAGAGTTTCAAGAACAATGTTGAATATTAGTGGCGAAAGAGGGCATCCCTGCCTTGTCCCGGTTCTCAGGGGGAATGCTTTCAATTTTCTCCATTTAGAATGATATTAGCTGTGTGCTTAGCATAGATAGCCTTTACAATGTTAAGGAATGTCCCCACTATGTGTTTTGAGCATGAAGGGGTGCTGTATTTTATCAAATGCTTTTGCTGCGTCTATTGAAATAATCATGTGGTTCTTGACTTTAAGTCTGTTGATGTGGTGAATTACATTTATTGATTTCTGGATGTTGAACCAACCTTGCATCCCCGGGATGAAACCCACTTGATCATGGTGCACTATCTTTTTAATATGCTTTTGTATGCGATTCGCTAAAATTTTGTTAAGAATTTTTGCATCTATGTTCATTAGAGAAATGGGTCTGAAATTTTCTTTCCTCAATGTGTCCTTCTCTGGTTTTGGTATCAGGGTATTATTAGCTTCATGGAATGAGTTTGGAAGGGTTCCCTCCTCCTCTATTTCATGAAAAACTTTGAGGAGTATTGGAATGAGCTCTTCTTTGAAGGTCTTGTAGAACTCGGCTGTGAATCCATCTGGTCCTAGACTTTTCTTTGTTGGTAGGCTTTTGATGACTTCTTCTATTTCATTGCTTGAAATTGATCTATTTAAGTTGTGTATGTCCTCCAGATTCAGTTAGGGTGGCTCATATGCCTTTAAGGAACCTGTTGATATCTTCTAGGTTTTCTATTTTGTTGGAGTATAAATTTTCAAAGTAGCTTCTTATTATGTTTTGTATTTCAGTTGTGTCTGTTGTAATATTTCCATTTCCATCACGAATTTTAGTAATTTGGAGTTTCTCCTTCTCTTCGTTAGTGTGGCTAAGGGTTTATCAATTTTGTTTATTATTTCAAAGAACCAACTTTTTGTTTCGTCAATTTTTTGAATTGTTTCTTTTGTTTCGATTTCATTGATTTCAGCTCTGATTTTGACTATTTCCTGTTTTCTGCTACTTTTGGTGATGATCTGTTCCTCTTTTTCTAGGGCTTTGAGCTGTAGTGTGAGATCATTGATTTGTTGACTTTTTATTCTTTTATTAAATGCACTCCATGCAATGAATTTTCCTCTTAGCACTGCTTTCATAGTGTCCCAGAGATTTTGATCTGTTGTATCATTGTTCTCGTTGACCTCTAAGAATCTTTAATTTCCCCCCTAATGTCTTCTGTTATCCATGCATCATTCAATAGCATATTATTTAATCTCCGGGTCTTGGAGTAGTTTCTGTTTTTAACTTTATCATTGATATCTAATTTCATTCCATTATGATCTGATAGCATACAAGGGAGTATCTCTATGTTTTTGTATTTACTAAGAGTAGCTTTGTGGCATAACATGGTCTATTTTAGAGAAGGAACCATGAGCTGCTGAGAAGAAAGTGTATTCACTTTTTGATGGATGGAATATTCTATGTATGTCTGTTAAGTCTAAATTAGCGATTGTGTCATTGAGTCCTATGGTTTCTTTGTTCAATTTTTGCTTGGAAGATCTGTCCAACAGTGAGAGAGGAGTGTTAAAGTCCCCCAGTATTATTGTGTTTTGGTCTGTTTGATTCCTGAAATTGAGAAGGATCTGATTGACATACATGGATGCACCATTATTTGGTGCAAAAATATTTATGATTGTTATGTCTTGCTGATTTATGCTTCCTTTAAGCAGTATGAAATGTCCTTCTTTATCCCTTCTAACTTTGTCTTGAAGTTTGCTTTATCTGAAATGAGGATGGAAACTCCTACTTTTTTACTCAGTCCATGTGCATGGTATGTTTTTTCCCAACCTTTCACCTTTAGTCTTTGGGCATGTTTTTCTATGAGATGAGTCTCTTGAAGGCAGCATATTGTTGGGTCTTTCTTTTTAATCCAAACTGCCAGTCTATGTCTTTTGATTGATGAGTTGAGGCCATTTACATTCAGGGTTATTATTGAGATATGACTTGTATTTCCTGCCATTTTAGCTTTTTGGGGGTTTTTAGCTTAACTTTGTTTCTCCTTTGATTGACTCTTTCTTTAGGGTAATTCCTCCCCATGTTGACTGAGATAGTTGTTTTTCGTTTCTTCCTCTTCAAATATTTTGTTGAGGATGTTCTGTAGGGCAGGCTTTCTCTTTGTGAATTCTTTAAGCTTTTGTTTATCATGGAAGGATTTTATTTCGTCATCAAATCTGAAGGTAAGTTTTGCTGGGTATAAGATTCTTGACTGGTATCCATTTTCTTTCAGAGCTTGAAATATGTTGTTCCAGGCCCTTCTTGCTTTTAGTGTCTGGGCTGAGAAATCTGCTGATATCCATATTGGTTTCCCCCTGGAGGTAATCTGATGTTTTTCTCTCACCATTTCTAAAATTCTATCTTCCTTTTGTATGTTAGGTATTTTCATTATAATGTGCCTTGGTGTGGATCTGTTGTAATTCTTTGTGTTTGGTGTCCTGTAAGCCTCTTGTAATTGATTTTCCATCTCATTCATCATATTTGGGAAATTTTCTGACATTATTTCATTGAACAGATTATTCATACCCTTGGTTTGTATCTCTGTGCCTTCCTCAATCCCAATAACTCTTAAATTTGGTCTTTTCATGATGTCCCATATTTCTTGGAGGTTTTGTTCATGATTCCTAACCATCTTCTCTGTTTGTTCGACTTTGTTTTCAAGGTTAAATATTTTGTCTTCATTGTCTGAGGTTCTGTCTTCCAAGTGATCTGTTCTGTTAATTATGCTTTCTATTGAGTTTTTAACTTGGTTTATTGTTTCCTTCATTTCCTTGTTTCCTTCAAGGATTTCTGTTTGTTTTCTCCTCAGAACTTCTATCTCTTTATTGAAATATTTTTTTGCTTCCTGCAATTGCTCTATTAGCTGATTATTCATAGCCTGAATCTGCTCTCTCATCTCATCGTTCTCTTCTTGGATCATTTTAATTATGAACATTCTGAACTCCCTTTCTGTCATTCCTTCTACCATGCTGTCTTTGGGTTCTCTCGATATATCATCTAGGTTTGTTTGGGACACTTTCTTCCCGTGTTTTCTCACGTTGCTCGTGTATCTTCCCCTCTAGTAGTGCAAATCAGAGGGATTGCAATTTCCCTGTAAAGACTTAAAGTGTTCCTGCAGATTTCCAGTAACTCACCTGATGTTTGAGAGGTGCTTGATCAAGCAGTGACCCAAGAAAGCTGCTGTCTCACTTCCTCCAGCTTGGGAATGATCAATGCTTCTGGGCAGTGGCAGCCTGGTGTTGATAGACAATCAGATACAGCAAGGTGCTAGACCCCGGACCAGAGTGTGGACCTGGGCACTAGACCAAGTTGGGGTGGGGGCACAAAACTGTGCTCAGTGATGGAGACTCTGGGCTTGAGAGCCCAGGCAGGCCTGAGCTCCTCGCTGGGGGCTCAGTCAGTGGTAGGTGGTCACTCTCTGCCAGGGAAGCTGTAAAATAGCACCGAAGGGCCCAAACTCCCCGCTGGAGCCAGCGAATCCCTCCGCTCCAGGCCAGACCTCCCCAGGCGGGGAAGACCGGAGCTCAGTTCTGAGGACACAGGCAGCCCCAGATGGTCGCCCTCTGCCAGGGAAGCTGCAAAATGGAGCCAACGGGTCCAAACTCACCGCCGGAGCCAGCCACTCCAGCCCCTCCAGCTATCTAGCAATCTTTTAAGCAAAAAAGATAGAAAAAAAGTCCCCTTGTAGCAGGTACAGCAAAAATAAAGGCAGAGCCTTGACAATGGGTAGAATCAGAGATGAGCAAACTATGAAGTTTCTGCAAATGATAAAGCTACCGTGATATCCAAAGACCCTGTTACAAAAGTGTTTGTGTGTTTGTTCATTTGTTTGTTCGTTTCCAGGTTAACATTAAGTAAAGAGTTCTGCCTGATGTCTGCCAGGTAGGTGAACCAACTGCTCAGCCTGCAGATGTTGCATAGAACCAGGAGCACACATTACAGCCAAATATAAGGAACTAACCAAAAAAGACCCTGTCAATACCTCTGAGGCAGCAAGCAGTCTTCTTACAAGCAAACTGCAATGATGTTCTGAAATCCTTGAGTTACAGAAAAATCACAGATATGGAAACTGAGGTCCGAAGTTGTTGAACGTGCTCAAGATCCCACGGATGAATGGAACATTTGACAGGTCAACCCCTGGTCCCAGGCTCTGTCCTAGGGTTGATACGCAGAGTGGATTATAGTTTCTCTAAGCAGAATCCTGGAACTAGAAGGAGTGTTTTGTAACAGATAAATCATGTCTGGGAAGCGGCCGGTGATCATCTGCATCCTTTTTCATAACTCTCTGCGCACTTCAAAGGACACTGCCACCTTTGTGGAAGCGTGCACACACGCACATCTCTCTGGACAGTCTTATCCTGTTTACCAAAAAACCAAACCACAATTTCAAATATCTAAATACGTATAAGTTCCCTAAAAGTTTCAGCATGTTTCTTCCCCGTGAGATTTATGTGTGTGTACTCAAGGTTTCCAAGCCCTGGCCGTTGCCTCAGGGACTAAGACAGCTTATTTTGGCTACAGTTTAGGGACAACACACTGAAATACAGCTCAGATATATGACACAGCCCTTACCAGTGATGTCATGGCTTTGCCATGGAGCTGCTGCGAAGGAGTCTAAGCTATTGAAAAGGATTACTTACAAAATTGTCTTTTGTCTTGGGCTTTTAGCCTTGATCATTACCCCATTATGGTAGAAAGCTTGACTCTGCCCACAATTCAGGTCACTTTCAGAAATACATATTTAATGTCTACTGTGAACCAGGAATGGGATTTGATATTAATAATTTTGGAAGGAATAAAATATTGCCCCTGATATGCCTCTCTCTCTCCTCTCTGTTTTCTGCTCTATTATTTTATCCTCATTTTTTGTTGCTTTAGCCATTAAAAGACAATTTATAGTTCAGACAAGACTGAACTATTCATATTTCACGAATGCTAAGAAAGTTCCATATGGGTTTTATACTTTCTTGAAGATAGTGAGGAGTTAGTTGAATGTTGAGATAATCTGGAGAAAATATATTTTTTAATCAAATGACAAAAAAAACTTCAAGAATTTTTTAATTGGGTGAGATTATCACCATCTTGATGACATTTTGAGTCTCTGGAGTATTTCACAGTGTTGTGATAAAGATGGTAAGCATTGGAAGGCATGGGAACTGGAAGAAGAGCTCCTGATGCTAGGCGGGTCAGGTAGAGAGGTGGGATGAGAGAGAGAGTCCAGTCTCCCTGCAGAATCATGAGAACTGATTTGAAAGGAGAAGTGAGGAAGAGTGACATGCAGGCAGAGAATTCCCTGGACAAAGGCACGGTGGAGTCAGAAACCAACAGGCTGTTAAGGTTTTCCAAGGCCAAGTCCACCATTTCAAAAATGGAATCACTGCCCTCTAGAGAAGGCAATATGGGTGTGGGAACCTCAACTGAACCTCAGCCTCCTGACTTCAGATCACTAGTTTTTCACCCCAGTGTGAAGTCTTTGTTCTCTGTGTTTAGACTACTTTGCGAGACCTCATTGTTGGTCAAAGTTCTGTAAACATTCCACTTATCCCAAGCAAAATTCCTCACCTCAGGTGGCATTGGATCTCCAAGACCACCTTCTTTGATAAAGGAATAATTCATTGGAGTTTGTGATGGGGTGAAGGAGCCAAAGCTCCTAACCTCCTAATATGAATGAGACCTAGTAACTCTTATTTTGAAAAATTCTTTGAAACAATTTTAATTGACCCAAAAAGGAAATTTTTATGTACACATCATCATTTTCTGTCTCCTTCTCTGTTTTCTCCTTTGCTACATCATTTGTAAAACTTTGTTGACCTGGACACTGAAAGACCAGATTTATGTCTTTCAGGGATATGTAGTTACTTCATTGCATGAGCATTCAGAATCCCATCTGAGTGCCAACCCTTTGTAAGTCCAGGTTAGGGACCCTGGAGGTGAGTATTTTGACCTTGAGCAAACAGTTGCTTTGGTTTCAGTTTTCTTATCTGGCTGGCTTTTCAGATTCCTCCCAGCCCTACAGTTTAATATTTTGTTTTTAAAAGTTACTGGCAGAAAGACTGAATTTCTTGTAACTTGTTTTCATAACTAAGTTTTTTCCAGGAGTTTGATCTAAGGAATAGCCAATTTCTCAAGCATGAGCTTGCCTATGACTTGCATACATTCCCCCCCTGGTTCCCCCCAATAGAAAGAGCATAGCTACCTTTCCCCACCTCTTGAAGCTCTCTTTCTTTCTCTAGAGAGGATTCCTGTTCATTACCTTGGATGATTTGTGTGTGTGTGTGTGTGTGTGTGTGTGTATTGGCTCCTGAGCAATACAGAAACAAAACAAAATTTAAAAACAGCATCCTCACAGTTTTGCAGAGTGATCAGTTTGAACACAATTAACATTTTAGTATTCTAGAACAAGTCACTAGTTCCCCAAGAAAAGCCCATCATGTCCACTCCCACTTTTCTATCATCTGAGGGAAAGTATCCCAAGTAAGCAAAGGGCTAAAGATAAAAGGGTGGAACTCATTTCTCTTTGGGAATTGTTAGAAAATGGAAAATTTTTCCTTTCATCTTTAAATGTGGAAAGAACTTTGCTGTTTTATTGAAACTAGGTGGTAGTAATGTTGACATCTCTTCATTCTTCAACTGTAGGGTCACCAACATCCTTTGGAAAACAGATAGCACACTTTAATTAGCTCCCTGAGATAGAAAAAAAAATGTTCTTCGTAAAACTGGAAAATGGTCACAGAGGTCTGCCATACATGCATCCTATAGTATGGTCAAGACGGATTTCCTTAATCTCCTGGTCTCTGACTTCTTGGTTTTTCCTTATGCCCCTGTAATAACCTTGTTTGGAGTTCCCATACATCCCATGATATGCCTGTCTTTGTCCAAGTTGCTCCATTTGCCAGGAACATCCCTTCACCAGTCACTCATTCTGGCACATCCTGTAAGAATCACCTCAGATCACTCATCTGTGAATTGAATTGTAGCCCTAGCTCCCAGCTTCCAGCCCTGTCCCAACAGTTTGAACATCGTATTCCAATTACTTTCAAGCATCTCCCAAACCTAGATGGCAGGTCTCCGTTTGATTTGTCTCAACAGAAGGAAACAAAGCAAAACTTAGCATGTGCCCACCTTGGCCCTGGAAGGCACTCGACAACCCTTAACTGAGAGCTAGCCAGGTAGACCCTAGCAAATATGTTCTCCAAACACAGAGATGAACACATGGTAGACCTTAGAAGACCTTCAATGCATGTATTAGAATGGTTAATAGAGAAATTTTATAGAAAACAAGATTTGTGTATGTGTGCGCGCGCGTGTGTGTGTGTGTGTGTGTTGTGATACTGAGGATTGAATTCAGGGGTGCTCTACCACTGAACTACATACACCCCTAGCCCCTTTTTTTCTTTTATTAGTGCCTTGTATTTATACTTAATAGTTGGGTTCATTTTGATAAAATCAGGCATAGGTTTTAATTTATTCCATTTGTGGCTTTTCCTTCTACTTTTTTAATTCTTAAAATTCTATTTGTTCTGATTAGTTGTACTTGACAGTCGAATGCATTTATATATTTTGACAGATCATACATAAATAGAGTGCAATCTCTCATTTTTCTGATAACACATATTGCAGGATCACATCAGTCATTCAGTCATACATGTACATGAAGTAATAATGTCTGTTTCACTCTACTATCCTTCCTACCCCATGCCCCTTCCCTCCCCTTCACTCCCTTCTACCTAATATAAAGTAACTCTATTCTTCCCTGTTGCCCACATGTACTGTGAATTAGCTTCCGCATATCAGAGAAAACATTCAACCTTTGGTTTATTTTGAGACAAACTCACCAAGCAGCTAAGGGCCTTGCTAAGCTGATGAGACTTGTCTTGAACTGGGGATCCTGATGCTTCAGTCCTCCAAGTAGCTGGGATTACAGGCATGTGCCCCTACATCAAGAAAGGTGCATTGTTTTGAGAGGGCATGATATTTTTGTCGAATAATTTAAGAAAATCTAGAGTTATCTCCATTCAGTGTGTCAGGGTTCATTTCAGAGACAAGTGCCTCTCTCTAATTAAAAATAAGTTTCAGGACAAAGACAATTGCTTAACTTCCTCCTATCTCAAGATGCCCTGCGCTGGGTAGGAGAAACACAGTTCTCACCGAGGGTCAGCAGCCTTGAGCTCAAATCCTATTTCTACCCATTAATACTGTGTTTGACTCAAATTTTACCTGCCTTTAACTATCAGAAAGGAAACAAAGGGCAAACATCCAAAATAAGAAAGTGTGGAAAAGTTATATGCTTAATATAACGTGTGTGTGTGTGTGTGTGTGTGTGTGTGTGTGTAAGTTATATATATTTGAGGGTTAAACTGTCAAATCTAGAAATTTAGGGCTACAGAAGCTCAGAGTCCCTTAGCTGATGGAAGGCATAGTCTGGACCATGATGACGTGTTGCATTCACGTCATTAGAAAGCAAGTACATACAGCATAGGAACCAGACAGGGGAGGGCCCATGCCCAGCATTCAGGAACAGTGTGACTTTACAGAATGTCCACACTGGGAAGGGGAAGTTCTACTTGGACAGAAAAGCTAGGGACTAGATGCCTGGCAAAGACATCTGGACTATATCATCAAGAACCTGAAGGGCTTCGGAGGATTTTAACTACAGAATACATGGGTCTGACTTACATCAAGGAACAATTATTAGGGGACCAGACTGTAGAAATTTGATGTCTGCTCTTCAGTATACTGATTGATTTAATATATCCTGAATGCCAACAAATGGGCAGTTGTGCTGCAAGGGCTAGGGTGGGGACAAGGATGAGCAGTAAGGACACAGAAATAAATCAGATTTCTCCTGTGCCCATTGATCTCACAGGCCACGGTTGCAATGTAACTGTCATGATTTCAAGACGGAGTTTGATGTTCTTCTTTGGCTTATGCCAAGGCACATAGCGGTTTCTCAATTAATATGTGTGGACTAAATAACGGAGCACATGACTCAGTCCAAGGTGTTACGGGCACCAAAACTTTATTGCAATTTATTTTTTTCTTCCTATTTACAAAGAAAAATGTTTGTGTACCCTGCCTTACATAATTCCCAGAAAGCCCAATATAGTAAACATTTCGGATCTAATCTCAAATCCATTATTTTCTTTTCATTAGTCCTTCTGTAGCAGTTAATAGAACGCATCCCTCAAAGTCAGTTTATAGAGAAATCTGAGTCCTGCAATAGTGTCCCCAAGGATGTATAAAAGTGGAAATGAGCAGAGGAACTCACGAGTCAAGGGATGATCCATGCAAGCATTGCCATCACCCTGGCACCCCATCAGGTGGGCAGGTGACTTGGGTCCTCTGAGGCACACTGATACATCCTCCAGAAGCTAAGTGGCTTCTTGATGTTCACTCTGTCCATAGTTCCCCTGGAGTCATTCACTTGTGCATTTATGTCTTCATTCATTCAGGATGCCTTCCAGAGTGTTAAAGCAGGCCAGGCCAGAAAGAGTGATCTCATCCAGTCTGCCGAGTTCAGACCTTGAATGGGATCTGGCAAGGCGCTGGTCTCCTGTAACTCTGGTTAGGAGGCCTGAGAGGCAAATCAGAGGACTAATTTGGCCAAGTGACCTCTTTGAGGGGGTCCTTCTGAAGCAACTCTCTGGGTCATGCCTCTGTCTGTCCCCAGAGTTCTCCTATCCAGGTTGCTGTGCCCAACTCTCTCCAGTTTCAGAAATGGAATTTCAACTCCAACTCCACCTTCCCTGCACTGAGCAGAGTAATTCCATGTAAGATGCAAATCAAATTAAATTTCAAAAAAGATCAATTGCTCTCCCATTCAGGTATCTGAACCCCCAAATGACATGTTAATAATCGGGAAACTAGAACTTTAAAGTCAGAGAACACAATCAAATCCCAATTCAGAAATTTTCAAGTGATTTATCTCCTCCAACCTTAGTTTGCTCACCAACATAGGACGACTGGGAGTATTAAAATGCAGAATAAAAATATCACATCCATTTGTTGTGTGCAAGATTCAGCCCTAATTATAATTTCTGAGTCTTCAAGGAAATTGTTCAACTGATGAACCCCACAATTAAAGGATTCTATCCCTTGGAAAGGAGGTAAGAATTCAGAGTCCACAGTCAAGCATGGGTACATCTAACTCTCCATTCCTGTCTATCATTTCATTCTGTATTTTACTATTTGGTCTTTTCTTTTGTTATTTAGGTTTTTCCCCTCCAATTTCCTTTCTCTGCTTTAACTCTCTTCATCAGTGAAAACGTAATTTGGCTCCCTTACAAATGAAGACACTTAGGCTTGTCCTCTGAACTCATTCCAGCCCCAACACTAGGATTCTGTGGTCCTTCTATTAATGAATCACCTAATTCAAGTCGTGTCACATATTTGGCACCAAGTATTTATCTTAATTTCTTTAAAATTAACTCCAAAATAAACAGCTGTCTGACGTAAACACATGGATGTTTATAGCAGCTCAATTCATAATAACTAGATTGTGGAACCAACCGAGATGCCCTTCAGTAGAAATAATGGATAAAGAAACTGTGGTGTATATACACAATGGAATAATACTCAGCTATAAAGAAGGATAAA
This sequence comes from Glaucomys volans, assembly GCA_020662805.1. Classification (NCBI taxonomy): domain Eukaryota; kingdom Metazoa; phylum Chordata; class Mammalia; order Rodentia; family Sciuridae; genus Glaucomys; species Glaucomys volans. The sequence goes on from JAJEJO010049593.1 coordinate 1,296,373, forward strand.
ATTATGGCATTTGTAGGTAAAGGGATGGAGTTGGAGAATATCAGGCCAAGTGAAATAAGCCAATCCCCCAAAACCAAAGGACGAATGTTTTCTCTGATAAGTGGATGCTGATACATAATGGGGAGGTGGAGAGGGGGGAAGGGAAGAATGGAGGAACATTGGATTGTGTAGAGGGAAATGAGGGGATGGGAGGGACGGGAGAGAAGAAAAGATGGTGGAATGAGACAGACATCATTACCCTATTACATGTATGATTACATAAATGGTATGAGTCTACATCATGCACAACCATAGAAATGAAAAGTCGTACCCCATTTCTGTGCAATGAATCAAAATGCATTCTGCTGTCACATGTAAATAAATAGAACCAACAACAAAAGTCTGTCTTAGACTTTTCAGTGGATACGATTAGGCATTGTCAATGCCAGGGGATTATCCTTGTCAATGGATATGATCAGCTATGACTGGTTTGACACCAAGACCCATGAAGTGTAGGTGGGTGAACCCTCTCCGAGAGGATGAGCAGGTTTGGTAGCATAAGGCTGCAGAAGGGGTCAGCTGCTACCTGGAACACTTACTGCCATTTGCATGTGGATCTCAGGTGCTGCTATTTTATATCTGTTTTCTATCCTCCACGTTTGATCCACTTGTCAGCAATTGTTTGGGCAAGCAACCAGTCTCAGTCTGTCCTCAGTTCCACCATAAAATAGAAGACAAGGGAGAACCAATCTTCACCTATATTGAGTCAACCAATGGAAACCTACCATGGGGGGTGAGCTATCTGGGGATAGTCCCTCTGGCCAGGAAGGGTGAGATGGCCCCTCACATCTGCTGTAATCCTGCTGCCAAGTGCTGACAACCATCATCCATCATGCGCTTTGAACACTTGTGACTCCCCAGGAAAACATACTGTCTGCCTTTCCCAGAGTGCGAATCACCAGCTCTTCGAACACACACTTCTCCCATCTTAAACCACTGCGGCATCATTCTTTGTATCCAGACTCAAAGTCTCACTTGGAGAGTGACAGTGGAGAAGAGATAAGGAGGCTCTAGCAATTCTGAGGGTCTGACAGGACCAGACATTGAACCCATCAGAACCAGGTTTCCCCGGGGTTGATGGTTTCTGCCCAGCAGGACCTTGTGTACACAGCTTCCTCTATTGACATGTTGGGTTTTGGTTTTTATTCCCTGATTTTATTATCTATCCATTTTGAGCATTTGTGGTGTTTGGGGTAAAATATAATCAATTACAGTCCAGTCATTGTTAGGCTAGTTTTTAACATATACTGAAGGAGAGTTCTTTATACTACTGTACTTTGAAAACTTTGATATCATTTGACAATTTGTCATATGACGATACTACCTGCCACAAGGTTAAACATGCTACAATTCATAAAAGCAGAACTGTGATTGATGTAGGTTGGCCCAAGTACTTTAAAATGATTATCTTAAAATGGAAAATGTGAAAGAAGTGTCAAACTTTGGAAACAGAAATTTGACCCTAGGAAAGCAATTTCTGTTTTAGATTCCTCAAGAGGCTCTGTGTTCTCACCCCTCTTTTTCTTCTCTCTTTTTTTTTTTGAGAAAATTTATGTTATTCATCTTTAGAATACTTCATACTATTCACTGTATATAAATACAGAAGATAATGAAAATATGTTAATTATAGAAATGATAAAATAGTCAATTGCTCTGTAAAGTTTCGGGTTAGGTATTTATAAGTATAATCATTACCGTATGAACATGTATGAGTAATAATAATGATATGAATGTACATCATGCACAACCACAGAAATGAAAATTTGTACCCCATATGTGTACAATTAATCAAAATGAAGTCCATAAAATTAAAAATAATAATAAAAGAATGAACAATTAAAAGAAAAAAGTATAATTTAATCTTCATGATAATATATGTGAAAGATATTATTGCCTTTTCTCCTGAAGTGGAAAAGACCCTGAAGAAATTAAATTATTTAAAATAACAGTGCTCTAGAATCTGTATCTGTCAGATCTGAAAACCTATGCTCCTTCTCTTCAATAAAAATCCAATATTCACGATGGCTCTTCTCATGACCCTCTGCTTTTCCAAGGCCCTTGGACTTATAGCTCCCTTTAGAGAACAACAGGGAGGCAGAAAGTTGCCTGTCTTTCACCTTCTGCCCTGAGAGAGAAGCCCTGCCAGTCAATTTGAAAACAGATATCTGATTGTCTCAAGCAGGCCCCCCTCCCCTTGGGCAAAATCCAGAGGTTTGAGCTGTGAATTCCCACCCCTTGCTGTCTGAGTACGTCCTACCTTGTCAGTAAGACATCTGGCTGCCATGAGCACTGGACGTGGTCGTCTCTGCAGCCTGAAGCTAGCAGACTCAGTGGTTGCTGAGAGGAGCTACAGAGAAGGGGTGGGCAGTGGATGGTCCTCCTCCCTGGGGAAGGAGGCCAACATGCCCCACTGTCTTATCATCTCTCCCCGTCCATGTCAGTTGGTATGCTCATGTTGCAATCACCCTCTGCAAGGGGTCCCTGAAAGTCAGCCTTCTGAGAGGCCATCAGAAGAGCTTGGCAGCTTTCTTTCCCTTATCCTTGGTTGCTAGGCAATGCAATGGATTCTCCCATCACAACAACTTGGGCTCCGGATTTTGGAGACAATAATATTAACTTCGGCTGGTGTGTGGGGAAGTGTGTGTGCATGTTTTAATTTTTTTGTCCTCTCTCTGATTCATCAGGTTAAGCAGTTTACTGAACAGTGCTTGTGCCCCTATCCAGAACTAAGTAACTTCAAAGGGTCTAATGTGTTGCCAGGATTTTTAATGTGGGCCTCAGCACCCATTATTGTCTGACTCTTAAGTATGAGAAGGAAAGCAGAGGAAAAGGCAAATATGGTTGCCATTGGTAGAGACCTTCCCGTAGGCAAAAGAGACAGGAGGCAATGAGTTCTATGTGCCAAAGAACAGAGTTGGAAGAGAATTCTTCCTGTTATCTCTATCCCATATGCACATTTCCACTTCTGCTGTCCCTCTACAGGTAATTGCTGTTATCTATTTCTTGGGTAGATCTCTAGATTTTCTTTATATGCATACAAGAACACACAAATACACACATATGCACACACACACAGACACACAAACTTATGGGTACTCCTAATTTGCACACAAAATAGAATACTATACACGTTGTGCTGCCATTTCCTTTTATCAATTAACTTAACTTGGAGATCTTTCTGAATACGTATAAAGAGATGTTCTTGATTATTTTTATAGGCACAAGCACTCTATTGCAGAGATATGCCATAACCTGTGTAGCTAGTAGATTTGAAGTTGCTTTTAGTTGTTTGCTATTACAAACATATGCAATATTAATAACCCTGGACAAACATCATTTTGCCATGTTCAGAAGTACATGGGTCAGATTCATGAAATTCAAGACCAGTGGTTTAGATTCATAGAAGTCTGTCAATCTAGAGTTCCATATTTGTGGACATTGTGGGGAAATTGCAGAACAGAGAGCTCCAAGAATTGGTTCTTCCTTTAAAGCAACCATAAGCAGGACAGATCAGACAGAATCCATGTTTTCAGAACTCTAGTATCTCTCTGAGTCAATCTATGCTGTGATGGATTCTGAAATATCACCTCACACATGTTAGAAGGGCTATTATCAAAATGATGAAAGATAGCAAGATTTGTTTAGGATGTGGAGAAAAGGAAAACCTTACACATTGTTAGTGAGAATGTCAACTAATACAACTATCATGGAGAACACTAAAATGTTCCTGGAATATTGCAAAAAGACTTACCATATGATCCAGCAATCCTACTATTGGGTATGTATCTAAGTGAAATAAAATCAGTGCATCAGATAGCTCTTCATTCCCATGTTAATTGCAGCATGATTTTCAGTAGTCAAGATAGAGAATGATCCTAAGTATCCATTAGAAGATGGATAGATACAGACAATGGAATCCATTTAGTCATAGAAAAGAATGAAATCTTACCATTGATGACATGGATGAACCTGGAAGAAATTATGTTAAGTGAAAAAAGTCAGGCAGAGAAAGACAAATACCATATTATATCACATATTGAATTCCATATCACATGTGGAATCTAAAAATTCTGACCTCATAGAAATAGAGAATAGGGTCTAGGGTGGAGATTGGGGTGGTGGGCTGACAAGATATAGGGCATAGGATACAAATGTTAGCTGGAGGAATAAGTTCAAGAGACTGTGCAACGTGGTGGCTTTTCTTAACAACATTTTGTGTCCTAAAAAAATGCTGCAGGTGAATATAAAATAGTTATTATGTTAGGTAATTGTTTTAGTCACCTTTTTTGCTGCTGTGACTAAATGACCTGACCAACACTATTATACAGGAGGAAAAATTTATTTGAGGGCTCACAGTTTCAGAGCTCTTAGTCTGTAGAAGGCTGACTCCATTCCTCTGGCTGGAGGGAAGGCTGAACTTCATGGTGGGAGAGTGTGACCAAGAAAAGCAGCTCACATCTATCAACAGAAAGCAGAGAGACAGACTCCACTGGCCAAATACAAGTATACACCCCAAAGCCATGCCTCAATCCCACCGCCTCCAGCCACACCCTACCACTTCAGTTACCACTCAGTTAATCCCTATCTGGGGATTAATTCTCTGATTGGGTTAAGACTCTTATAACCTAGTCACTTCTCCTCTGAACCTTCTTGCATTGTCCCACATGTGAGATTTTGGGGGACACCTCACATACAAACCATAACAGTAATGCATATATTAATTATCTGGATTTAGTCATTCCACAATGTGTACCTACTACAAAACAACATGCTGAGCACAGGAAATTCAAGCAATTTTAAAAGTCAGTACAAAATACAACAACACAAATAATAAAGATTATCAACATATAAAGTCACCATATATTCAAAGTCTAATTCCATCTTGAATAATTGTTTACAATGAAAGGATATTAAGAGGTGATCTTTGAGCAAAAATAGGAGCATTTCCTTCTGTAAAACTTCACACTTTTCTTAAATGGCATGTTAAGACAGCAAAGCTATCCCAGAAATTCTGGTGGCCTTGAAAGAAGAACTTGTTGGATGATGTATTTATTTTATTTGTACTTCAACTGCCACTACAGAAACAATGCTCTTGCCCTAGTTCCACTACTCCCCAATTTCATATCCTCACACAATCCCTCATTTCTCTGGGCTACTGTGTCCCCTCTTAACCAGAGACACACAACTACCCACCTCCCAGTTTTGTAAAAATTCAAAAATGACCATGGCAGAGTTTTAATAAAACTGATATAAAAACCAAAGTTACTCATTCAGGTGTATAAGAATTTGGGGTTAGTTATCACCTCTACCTTGTGTTTTCACGACTTTAGTAAAATTGCTCTGCATGTTATTTTCTCTCTTCCATATTCTACACATAATAAAACTCATCCAAACCTTTAACAATTCTATTCCTTCTATCAAATCTCTTATGGTTTATATATGAGGTGTCCCCTAAAAGGTCATGTGGAAAGCAATGCAAGAAAATTGCAAGGTGAAATGATTGGGTTATGAGATGAGAGTCTGAATCAGTGAATGAATCCCCCAATAGGGATTGACTGGGTGGTAACTGCGGGCAGGTAGGGTGTGGCTGGAGGAGGTGGGTCCCTGGGAGCATGTCTTTGGGGTATATATTTTGTCCTTGTTGAGCAGAGTGCTCTCTCTGCTTCCTGGTGCAATGTCCTGAGCCACTTTCATCCACCATATTCTTCCACTATGATATTCTGCCTTATCTTGGGCCAGAACAATGGAGTTAGTCATCTGTGATCTGATGCTATAAACCAAATCAACTTTTTCTCCTCTAATTATTTTAATCAGGTCTTTTGGTCATGGCAGCAAAACCAAACAAAACAAAACTGATTAACACTATCTCTAGATCTTTTTCTGTATTCAAAACAATCATCCTTTGGATTTCAGTTTAAGTCCCAAATTTCCATGATAACCTGGGAATCAAATCCAAGGTGGAGAAAGGAAGAGATCTGACCACGTCTGCAAAGTGATCAAGTCACATGTTCCACACAATTATCATTGTCTGAGTTTTCTGAGTGCATTGGCCCCATGTGAAATTTTGAAAATTAAAAAAAAACTCCCAATTATAATAAACATTTTAGATGTTTGTGGGATTTTGCTGGATATTGATCTCCTGGGATGGAACTCACTCTGTAAAATTGTGCCAATGTCCTTATCTTGGAAGAGACAATTAAACACTGACAATCCTCAAAACACTAAACTTGAATGTGGGATGGCATTTTAGGAAATTGTTGCAAAAAAAAAATTCTATCTTTCATTTGAAAAAGATCTCTCTATACACAACCACTAGTGTAATTCTCAACTAACATTTAAGAATAATGTTTACTCCAAAGCTCATAAATCAGTGTGCATCCCCTAAATGAGACCATGTCTCCATAGAACCAATAACAGGTGATATTTTATACCAGTGCCATTAAAGTTTGCTGACCAGGGATCATTTGTGCCCAAAACTCAACTAGACTTGGTGTGAGATCAGGAACCTTACTCTACCCACAACAGGGCAAGGGTAGAGCTGAGTCGCTGGGCCTGATCAATCTACAAGCAAGGTTGTTCTTAGATTCCCTTCTATCCTCATGGCTGGTGGCAAGATTCCAGGTGGAGAAGAAGGAAGTCACTCATCTCTGCATTCCCCTGATCACCAGAGAGGGCTTGGGTGAATTTTTGCTGGGAAGGAGTCTTAGCCCTCTCTTTTCAGACTGAAGTTTGGAGAGGGGAGGTGATCCAACTAAGTCCCCATTATTCACTAAAGTGATGAAGTCAGGATTAAAATCTATATTTTATGATATACCTCTCAAGCTGGAGATAAGAGGTTTATTATTGATTTTCCTAAAATGTAATAAGAATTTTAATTATTGAAGCACCTTCAGTGGTACCCATTCCTCATCATTGCTGCCCCCCTCCTCAGTAATAATAACATATCCTAACTTGTTATTAAGTTACATCCCCAACACTCTGCCTTCCAATCACACATGAATTCTTTGTAGGGCCCAGCCCCTGACCTTTGACTTTGCCCTTCTCTTGACCTTGACAACACTATTTGACAAAATCCTTTAAAGTTCAGTTAATCCCATGTATCTAGTTGTCCATTGCTTACTTAATTGAATGAGTTGTCATCCTCAATGATTGGTTGACTTTTTTAAAAAAATATTTTTATTAGTTGTTGATGAAACTTTATTTACTTATTTGTATTTGGTGCTGAGGATCAAACCCAGTGCCTCACACATGCTAGGCAAGCACTCTGCCACTGAGCCACTGCCCCAGCCTGATTCGTTGACTTTTTACTTTAGGCACTAAGCATATATTTTCCAAGCTCTCTCCCTATACCATGATCATTGAGAATACAGGAAGAATGCTTTCTTCATCTTGGCAGCTTTGACTGTCACTGGCAATGATAAGCATTCTATAAATGCATGCTGAATTTGAATCTTCCATTGGTCGAAGTCATAATCAAGTTAGTTCAACAGGGGATCTGAAGCTCAGATCTTCAAAGTTCTGGATCTCTTTCCTTTGCAGCTTGAATGTTGACTTTGACTTCCATTTTGCTTGTTCCTGGCTTTACACTGGATGCTCCAAGCCAGTAGGACACACTTTGACATTGGGTAAAGGAAGAATCACTCCTCACTCATCCTGTAACCTTGGGAGGTCCTGCAACCGCAGTCCCCACCACATATCCCAAGCTCTCCATCCGGAATCAATCTGGCATTTTGAAATTAATAAATGTCTTCATCAGTCCCAAGTTCTGCCAGGTTCTGCACAGTTTCCACACCAGGTCGCCCCTCGAATCCTACCCATCCGGTTCTCAGAGGAGTTGTGGAGCAATAATGGTTTCCCCCATTGCTGTCAACATCTGTGATCTAATCATGCCCAGCTGTGAGGAGCTTGCAGAGGTGGAGGCAAGGAAGGAAGACACAAGGCCCTGCACCCACGTCCCCTCTCCCGGACTCAAAGGCTTTCACACCAAAAGCTCTGGCTGGTTTCCTCGCTCTCTTCTGAGGAGTGGTGCTGCTTTGACACTCAGCACTGGCAATTTGGAACTGAAATTTTTTGTAGTTTCTTGGGAGACTTCCCTAAGAAAAATGACAATCACTCTCTCCCTCAGTCATAGCCACAGAGTTTGAGCTTCCCTCCTGGACTCTGTATCTGGGTGAAGAAAGGTTTCAAAAGATCTGTGTGGGCCCTTAGAATGTTCTGTCTACATCAGGGCCTCTTGGCAAACCTACAGAAAGCCTTTCCACTGTCTCATATGTGGCTCCCCAGAATGACATCCTGAAGAGAAAACTTCATGCAATATTTGTAGGCATTTTGAAAAAAAATAATAATAATGCTAACTAAGCTTTAGAAATGCCACTTTAACCAAATATATTGCACTCTGCTACCACTTTTTAACTGAAAAGGCCTTTGTCACTTTAATGCATTTGTTACTGCCCTGAAGAGGACAGGGTCTGCGGCTTGTTTGCCCACTAAGTTGTTTTTCCATGAGGCTGTGGTCGAACTAATGGCGACTGGAATGCACTCAGCATGCGAAGAACAACAAATGGATAAAAAAACAAACACAAAACTGTAAGACAGCCCCGAGGTGGTTCCTCCTCCTCACAGCAACTCATGTGGGCGTTGGTCTCCACATTCTCTTCTCTGTTCTGTTTTCATAGAGTTGATTTCTTTATTAGTTTATTTCTAAGACACTACCTGCCAATTTCTTCCTTTTCAAAAGGAAGAAATTTTCACTATTGTTTTTCACTATTGTTTCCAGGTGTTGTTTGGAGGTAAAAAGATCAAGTTCCATGAATTCAAACAAGGATGAATTCAAGTTTTTGCCCTGAGAAGCATTCTGTGAGCTGGGGAAATCTCCACCGTTAGTCATTTCAACATATTCTTCAGTAACAGAAAGAAGAAAATACTCAGGTGCAAGAATGGAAAAAAATATATATATATACACATATATATGAAGCATTCATATATATATGTATATATATATATATATATATGAAGCATTCTGAGTGTTATCTGCCATATGCAGATCCTTATTATATATACGTGTGAGTCCTTATTTACAGCCTTGCTATTGTTGCTATATGGGCATTAGTGTTTGCAACACAGAGGGAACTAAAATGGCTTTGAATAGCATATCACATAAATGTAATTAAATTTATCAATGCTATTTTAAGTCATGAGGCACAGCCAAAATCATTTATACTCTCTTGCTATGCTCAGAAAAGCGATTCTTATTGTCATAGTTTACTGAATGCTGACTTCCCCATCTGAGGGGAGGTAGTCCCAAGGCCTGAAGGGACTTTGACACCTGTCAGTAGCCAGAACCCTCACACTAGTCACTTCTTCCTAAAAGTAGTTCCTGAACTAACTTCCATATCCTATACACGCACATCATTAACTCAGGCTCCAGATTATGAAACCACATGTCCCTGTTTTAGTCAGCTGTTTCGCTGCTCTGACTAAATGAGCTGACCAGCACAATTAGAGAGGAGGAAAGGTTTATTTGAGGGCTCATGGTTTCAGAGGTCTCAGTCCATAGAAGGCCAGCCCCATTCCTTGGGGCTCGAGATGAGGCTGAACATCATGGCGGAAGAGCTGGCAAAGGTAACCAGGTGGCATTATCAGAAAGCAGAAAGAGAGAGGGAGTCTCCACTCACCAGATACAAAATATATACTCCAAAGTCATGCCCCAATTCCAATCTCCTCCAGCCACAACCTACCACTTCAATTAATCCCAGCAGAAATTAATTCACCAATTGGGTTAAGACTTTTACAACCCAATCATTTCTCCTCTGAACCTTCCTGCATTGTCTCACATGTGAGCTTTTTGGGCACACCTGACATGCAAACCTTAACAATCATGATATCAAAAGTACATTCACGATGAATGACCAGCTCCTAACAGATGATCTACTTTATTCAAAAGAATTTGCCAAGATTCAAGCTGTGACTAGGAGGTTGGGGATGTAACTTAAAAATCATGCATTGTTAGAAAATTAGATTATGAGACGTGAAAAGATCCTTTAGATTTTTAGATAATGAGACTTTATAAACAGGCTCCAACATAGATCTAACTGGTTGTTTCTGAAGTTTGTAGTATCTCATTTCCCTAGTTGATAACTCAGAAGCAAAAGGCAAACAGAGGGGAAAAGGCCCCTATCTCCCACCAGCACCTGTTTACTACTTAGAGAGAAGTTAAGTCCTAACAGGCAAAATATGAAAAAAGTTAAAAATTTCTTGGGAACAATGAAGTATGTGAAGGGCTCTCTGCTTCATGGGGCTTTGTGTCAGGATTTTTAATGAGCCAAGAGACTGTAAGTTAAAACCTCAACTCCAAGGCTCTGCCCCTAAACCCTGGTTATCTATTATCCAACTGGAGATGAGGATATATATGTGGGAAAACATTTTGCCAATGGTAAAGCTCTGTGACATGTGATTGTTGCATTGGAATGGTTAGGATATGAAGGACTGGTTTGGGCAGAAGGAGTCTGAGCCAAGAAGGCAGCATTTCCAGGCCGGCCTTACTTCTGGCCCCTTGCCTATCCCATTTTCACATTCTCACATTGGGGCTCAGACTGAAGGGAATGTGCCCTTAGAGACTGGTGGTTTCCATCAGAACACAAGCTCTGCGTTCCACGGCGGGATTCCCAGCCTCAGCACATGCTGGCCCGACTCTCCTACCCCCCAGCCCCACTCCCCCAAATTGCTATCAGTCCCCACAGGACAGCTTCTTGCAATGTGTTGTTTTGTCTCTCCCCTGTTGCTACAGCAATTCAAAAAAGATTTGTGTTTCCAATTCTGCAGAAATGGAGACATCTGCAGTCAATTTTGAAAATCCTTGTCAGGGTCCTCGTTTAGTGTTTTGATCAGCTCTCCCTGACATGTGGGCAGAATCCCCAAAGAAGTTCAAAAGGAAAAGACCCCTCAAGGCAAACAAGTGCTTTGCATAAGGGCAGCCTGCCTATGGATTTCTGTCCCCCAGGGAATGGAAGCCATGAATGCTAGGATACCAACGTCATCTCCCCCAGCCCAGGAAGGAGAAGGCTCATTTCAAAAAGCCATTTGAGTCTCCCAAATCGTGCCCTTTGTTCACATGGAAATGTAGAAGAGACTATCCCCCCATTTCAAGAGGTCCTTAGTCTAGGACTTACAAGAGATGACCAGAGGTGATGTCGTTTAGGATTGCACAGTAGGAATCCTCATGCAACTAACCATGTGACCTTAGGTTTAAGAATCACATCTGGGTTTTAGCTCTCTCATGTGTGCAATGAGTAGGTTAGATGCCCATGACTCCTTTGAAGTCTCACATAATTCTCTGCATGAGATTATCCAGGAGAGGTTTCCCAAGCACCTGCTAACCCAGGGCATCTTTAGTATATTGATGCTCCCAATAGTGCAGAGCATCTGTTTGTTCCCACACTGAATATCCCCAAATGAATGAGCTTTATTGCATGCCATTTACCATTCCTCAGACACTACCATGCTATGACCCTGCTGTGCCTTCACTACTGTTAAAGTCCTTTCCTTGAACAATTCTTCCTCCTTCTTCTTAAGCTGATGCTTCTAGTTTGTGGCAGTTCTAGTTGGTTGAATTTTTGTTAAAATAGAAACATCTAGGCTCCAGTCCCATGAAAGAAGTTTGAGATTTTTGTTTATAACTAAATTGGGTCCCTTTGGGTAGCTATGAAAACTTATGACTCCTTCTCCCCAGGCCGGGTTTCAAATTTATGAGTTGATTTCTGGATGGGTACATTTTCACCAAAGTTATTACTCAAAGCCTATGACTTTTAAGGGTTAATGTATAAGTTTCCTATTGCTGCTGTAACAAATGACTATCAGCTTAATTGCATAAAACAATGTGAATCTATCGTCTTCTAGTTCTGGAGTTCAGACATGCAAAAGTGGTCTCACAGGATTAAAATGAATTTGTTGGCATGGCTCATTCATTTGGGAGGTTACAAGGGAGACTATTTCCATGCTTTTTCCAGGTTCTAAAAGCCACCTGAGTTCCCTGGTTCATGACATTTTTCTCAACTTTCAAAATCAGCAGCATCATATTCAAATGTTTTCCTCCCTCCCTCTCTCCTTCCCTCCATGTCATCCTTAACCCCCTGCTCCTCTTTCTCTTCCTCATCTTCCTTTTGCTTTTCTTGATCTCACTTCAGATTCCTCCATCACTTCTCCTTTCTGGCTCTAATACTTCTGCTTTCCTATCTCCCTTTTATAAGGACCACTGTGATTACATTATATCTACCAGGATAATCTTCAACCTCAAGGTTCTTAATTTAACCCCATCTGCAAAGTCCCATTTATCATGTAATATACATTCTTCTTGGGTTTCATGGACTAGAATATGGATATCTTCAAAAAGACTTAATTCTAATTCTCTTACGTCTCACAGTTACCAACAGGATTGATACACAGAGTCCATTGCAAAGAGTCATCTCTTGCTTTTCCAGCTGCTGTGGCAGCCTACAGACTGGCCTTCAGGGTTCTTGTTTAATTAGACAGGAATTTATACTAGGGCAACCAAAGAGATACTTTCACTGCCTCTCTAGCCACTGCAATGTGAGGGCCAGACTTCTCCTGGCTCAAGTCTTTAAACTGAATCTCTTCTTTTCAGTTCTTGTTAGGAAGCAAACAGGTTTTTTCTTTAAGACTCATTCCAGACTCATGTAGGTATGGCATCTGCAACTGGATGCATGCCAAATTGGAAAGGGCAGAGGGGCAAAGGCAATGCTCTTTTCTTGGCCCAGAGTAGACAGATACATAGTTTTAATTTCTCCCTCCTAAAAGAGCTGTGTAAACTCCACAGTATTGAGGACTTCCTTACTTTTGGTGACTGATTCAGCAAGATACCTACAAAGAACAGGATGGCACAACAGCTAACACTGAGTTTTGCAAAACCTTTGCCAAGTGTGAATATATAACATATTATCCCAGTTATGCCTCATATCCATCTTATGTGACTGTCCCATGATCAGTCCCTTTTCATTTATACTGAAACAATTGCTCATCAAAGTAAAGAGACCTGCCCAAGTTCAGATAGGTAGCAAATCTCATTTGGAAGATTCATCACTCTTTCTTAATCTTCCACAAGATTGACTACTCCTGCTTCTAAGCCAAGTATTTCTTCTTTTGCTCCTCCTTAGGTGATGGCAGTCTGTCAAATAGTTGGAAAATCTATTTGAATATTCAATATCCATAAACTTAAATCTCTAGCCTGGACCCTTCCAAGGAACACCAAACTTATATCCCCAACCACCCATTCATCACCTACATTTCAAGGTGCATTAAACTTTTTCAATTTATGTCCAGAACTTAGTTCCAGTTTCCACCCTTCTCAATATGTTCCCTCTCCCTCAATGTTTTACACCTCAGAACATGTTCCCATCATTCAGCGGTGACATACTATCATAATTCCATACCTCATTTCTATCCATAAGCAAACTCTCTTCTATTATTGCAATACATACAGACCTGAGAACATTTCACTGGGTCTAAACTGGAGTGTGAAATAGAAATGCAATTTTAAGTTTTCCAGAAGCCACATTTTGAAAAGAAGAAACTATTGGGAAACTTATTTAATATCCTTATATTAACATCTTTAATGGCATTTTATTGGAACAATTTGAGCAATTGAGCAAAGCATTACATTATTTCAATTTAGTATTAATACAAAATAAATATTAGTCATATATTTCACATTAAGCCCTCAAACTCTGATGTACTTTTTAACTTGCAGCACATCCAAATTTAAATGAGCCACATTTCCAGGGCTCTGTAGCAGTATTTGGCTGATAGCCTGTTTGTTGTATGGTGCAGACCCAAGGTCCTAACCCCCCTAGAATTCTGCAGTATCTTCCTAACTAGTCTCAATGCTTCTGCTGTTATTTCACAGAGTCTATGATTCACACAAGAGTTTGAAAGATATGTTTAAAATGTAAATCAGATCACCTACTCGTTAATGCCAAAAAACCTCCAAACTGTTACCTATAAATTAAAATTCAGAGTCCTTCCATGATCTGTTCCTGGGCACCTTCTTGACAGGGTTCAAACCCTCCATTCCTGCCCAAGGTGCTCCAGGATGCTGGCTCTAGGGGGACAGTTGATGCTCCTTTCAGACCCCTTTGGATCCCTCTGAAGTTCTGGTGAGCACCCTCAAGCCACACTCTCTGTTGACTGGTCCCAGAAACTTCCTTAAAGGACTATCCTCAGTTTCCTGGAGCAAGTCTCCTTGCTGGTCTTGATAGAGGGCCAGACCCAGGTAAGCTGACTTCCTTGCTGGCTCCCAAGTTGTACGTACTATGAGCTCCAGAAAAGACAGAGGTATGGGCAGCAGTTTCCCTGAATTCTCACCTTGACTGTCCTGTCTCCCCTGGTTCCTCCTGTGAGCACTTCCTTAATGAGTTTCTTAGAAGGAAACATGGACAACTCAACCAACCACCTAAGAGGCCTTAGACGCTCCTACATCAGTCTGACTCTGCAGTTGTTATTCCTCTGACCAGAGCTCTCCTTTTCTGGAGAGAATCAGAACCTGCTGTTTCCCCTCCATATGGGCCTCTACCCAGGCCTCACGGCTTCAAGAGAAGCCTTCTCTGAAGCTTTGTCTGTGTCTCCCTATCCCTTTTCCAGCATATTTTCCCACATAATAATTATTATCGCCATCTGATATTCTACAGGCTCATTATCCTTTAAGGGAAACACCTGAGATCAGAAGAGTTTTAGATTTTGGATTTTCAGATTTTGGAATATTTGCCTATATTTAAAGAGATACCTTTGTAATGAGATCTAAGTCTAAAAGCAAAATTCATTTATGTTCCACATATACCTTATACAAGTAGCCTGAATGCAATTTTATATGATATTTTTGGGCTACCTGCACTTTAACTGTGACCTGTCACATAAGATCAGGTATGGAACCTTCTACTTGTCATGTCAGCACTCAGAAGTTTTGGATTTTGGAGCACTTCATATTTCATATTAGGGCTAATCAATATCTATTTAATAGGTAAGTTTACTGTTATTCTTTCAGTAGGATATAAAGTTGGTCAAAGAAATAACTTTGGTTTCTTCATATGATATTTTCCAATGATCAGAGGAAGGTCCAAAGACACTGATAAATATTTGCTGAAATGAATGAATTCTTGAATAAATGAACTGTCAAAGAGACAACAAAAATAAACAGTATAATTTCAGAGCGTGTACACCACATATTTGAAAAGACTAATCTGAAAAAAGGTGTTTCGAGTTAATACTGTGCACTCAACTAAATATGCTTTTTAGTAAACCTTTGAACATCCTTCTATATGCCTCCAATGTAACCCGCCCTGCATCTAAATAAGGAAATGACCCCATTTTATGGCAAAGAAAACAATATGCATTATTCCCCTATAAACTTTCTAGCTATTAGGAAGTGTAGCATCTTCCTTTCCAAGACCAATGTGACTCCACCCAGTAGTTCAATAAGGCTAGCAATGTCAGATTGCATATGTAAAAACTCAGAATAGGTGAAATAAGTACAAAACCCTTAGCACATTTCCCGTCACATAAAACATCTTTGATTCCCAGTAGCTGTAATTATCATGGTGGTTAATTGCTCCCTACCATCTTACTTAAAATTCGGGTCTGTAACTTGATTACATCAAGGTAAAAGAATGAGATCTGTTGGAAACAGAACTGGGACTCAGAGGGGTGATAAAATTTGCATTGCCACATTTCTAGGACTTTATGTCCTGAGTGCTGACCACTGTAACCTGCACAGCAGAGGCGAGAAGGAACAATGAAGGGGAACATATGATTTCCCGGGAGAAGACGAATTATCATTTTCATGGCTTCAGTAACAGGGCTGCTCGGTAAATTTTACTGGTAGTTTGCAGTCTGTCTGAAAATACTAGCACATTCTTCCAGTGCCCCAGCCAATATTGCTTTTGGAATAGAGATTATTGGCAGATGTGAAAAGACGACTGAAATAGTTTAGAAATGAGCCTTCTCCTGTACTAATCACCCCAACCTTTTCCTGTTCAAGTGAGCCAATGAAAGGAGCGTGCAGTCTTTAAATGTCAATTGGCCTGGGAGTCATTTGATTCACCAAGGAAATGCAGTCAAATGATAAAATGATGATTACATTAAGGTAGTTAATATTAATATCAAAACCACAAGCAACGCAGCAAATGCCTGGGCATTCCTTGGAAATGAATACCAATCGCGTTCCTGATCTACCAAGAAACTGCTTCTGGGAACAAGCTCCAGCTCACACGCTGGGTGTTGCAGTCTTCAGGAGGAGGTGCCATTCTTCCTGGGAAGAATGGTGTACAGAGCAACTCGAGGGTCTTGCTCATCATCCTGTATGGTCCGACTGCCACTGTAAACAAGTGATGGCTAACACAAGTTAGTTTTAGTGGCTTAAGGCAATGATCTTATGGGTATCAGAAGTCTAAAATGGGATTGTACGGCTGAAATCCAGGCTGTCTGCAGGACTCTGTTCCTTCTGAGGGGTCTAGCAGAGAATGTGTTTCTTTCCCAACTCAAATCTCTGGAGGAACCACTTATTTATTGACCCTCGCCCCTTCCCTGTCTGCAAGATCAGTAGCAAGCATCTTCAAACCTCTCTCTGCCATCCCATCTACTTCTCCAACACTCTAGGTGATAAGGAATCTTGCAGTTACATTGAGCCCCACCATATTCTCTAGAACAGTCTTCTCAACTCAAGATCTTTAGCCTTAATTACAATGGCAAAGTCAGTTATACCCAGTAAGGTGTCATGTTCATAGGTTCCAGGATTGGATCATGGACATCTCTGGAGCCATTATTTCCTCTACCATTCTCGCCACCATGGCACCTCTCTTAATCTGTCTGCCCCTTTATCAGTGAATCGTGAACTCCCATTGATACAGAGGACGTGCCCAAGCACTGTGCTAGAGTACTTAACCAATCTTTGGTCTGGCTCTCATATTCACTAGACTTAGTCCATGAAGGTGGTCGAAGGCCCTAGGCTGAGATTTGCACAAGAAATCTCAAGTTGCCAAACCACAAAAATGTACACTGTCCCAACTCACCTTGTCAAACACTTTTCAGTAACTCTCTACCTGTCTCCCTTCTGCAATTGTCCCTCATCCCTTTCTGGGTCCTCCCTTGGCACTTCAGAGTGTCTGTTTATCTCCTATATATTTTCTGCATGAAAACCTCGGTCACCTTTGTGACCTCTTCTTTTGTCTGAGAATAAACTATCTTGTTGGACACTTCAACAAGTGTCCAATCCTATTTTTGTATATCTCTATATCACAGAAAATGTCAGTAAAGGGTTTGATGTAAGTTTTTGTTCCTTTGTGTGATTCGAAGCCAATGTTTTCTCCCAGGAAAGTGGGTGAAAGTTTTGCCTGCACACAGGAAGACAGAGAGGTCAAGTACATCTGTTAGTTTCACACGATCCGCAAGGAAGCAGTGTTGTATGAGAGATGCTGCTAGAACCACAGCATGTAATCTGTGTACCAGGCAGGTAATGAAGTGGATGAGATTTGTGAGATGATCAGCAAAGCATCATGAAAGAAATGGAGTTCAAACTGAGACTGTGAAAATCACCAAGACCTTCAGGGGAGGGGGAGTAAAAACAAAGAAAATACTGAGGGGTTGAAGGACAGAAGAGCTCTTGACCATGCACGTGGTTCTACTCAAACTCAAGAGAACCAGGAAGCACATGGTAAATAAATTACCTTTCTAAGGACAAATTAAAAATTCTTCCTTTCTTCAAGTGTCTGTCCCTTGCTGATCAGTTACTTTTAGAGCCCACCCCTCCTTATTCTCTTCTGTTCTGTTGCCTATTTTCCCTTTAAAATCCATGTTTGCAATGTCAAAATGAGCAAGATTGTGCGTACTCTCCACCAACACGCAGTGGTTGGCAGTGCTGACCAGATGCCTGTGAGGAAGAGAGCCACCTGCACTGTCTTGCTCACCTCAGACTCTGGGAATAGTAGTGATGGCAAGTACTTGGTCTACTCTATTTTCACATATACTTCTGCCACAGGTGTTCCTGCCATGGCTAGAAAAGAGGGGAAGATAAATGCTATGAATACATGCATGACTTGCTTCCCTGTGATCTCTCTATTCTAATTAAGACTTCCATGGAGACTTCTGATCTAGACATGTGTTTATTTTAAGTTCTTTTATCAAAAAATTCCTTCCACAGGGGCAAGGCTTACTAACAACCATAACCCACAGGTAGCATGGAAAGAACTGTCAACTGAATCCTTTGGGGCCCTTTGCAATTTTATGGAGTGACCACCAACATGGTCACTAGTCACAGGCTATTCTTCAAGGGCCAACATTACTTCTCCTAAAATGATCATACAAAGAGACATCTATTCATTTGCTTAATATATTAACAAAGCACCCGATCTATGTTTTTAAAAGGAAAAATGATGGTCTTTCTTCTTCTAATGTTCATAATCCATAAAGAAAAAAATAATTAAATAATTATAACTTTCAGAAAAACACTAAGCACATAGAAAGAAATAGGTAGGTGATCATGAAAGATATTTTAGAAGAGATTATAGTTACAGCAATCCCTTATGATGAAATAATGAATTTGCTAAGTATCTTATTTTAAAAGGAAAGAAAAAATAGGCAAAAATAAAAGAATTATGAAAGCCCTGTGGGAATAAAAGAGTGTGAAGTATTGATGAACGTGCAGTATGTCAGTGCTTTGGACTTTGGACTAAAAGGGTTTTTGGTGAGCAATAATATGAAAAAAGAATGAATTAGATCAAGAGAAATCCTGCATGCTGCACATGAGATTTAAGTTCCATTCTGTGGATGACGGAAAGTCACTGAAACCCTTGACATGAGGAATGCCTGTAGTCACATTTGTAACTGGAAATGATGGCTTGGTCAAGCAATGTGGAGGATTTTGAAGAAAACAGTGAGACTGAATGAGGGAAGAAAGAATGATTCCAAGCCCATATAATGGTCCAGCCTACTGGATGTTACTGGTGAAGAAGAGCTGAGTATAAGAAAAATTCAGCAGGTTGAATGGACTGAACATGGAGTCCATTGGTTATAGGAGGATGAGAAAGTGGGGGAGATTTAGGTAAGATAGAGATTTGAGGTTTGAGGAAATGGGAATCACTGATGTCATCAATAGCATGAGAGACAATGAAGGAAAGGTTTCTCCAATGACATCTTCCACCACTCACAAAGTTGGCTGGACACAGTCTTGTGACTGGATGTGTCCCATAGACATTGGAAGACCGGGGCTCCATAAAGAATCTGTATAGGATTCAGGCACCTCCTTGATGCCTGCAGAGCTTAAATGGATGAAAATGCTCAGAACGTCTGGAAAATATTTCATCATTATGAGTGATCTAACTGTGAAAGTGTCCATTTGGAGCCAGCCCCAATTCCCAAACTTCTTGAAGGCTTTCCTCTCAAGAGAAAAGTGAAATAAGCAATACTAAGTTCTCCCCCACAGGGTCAGGAATTTTGTAAGAAGCAATTCTGGGAATAGCTAATTCATCTAAGAAAGTGAGACTCAGCAGGGCTGGCAGTGCTCCACGGAATCACTGTTGCTAAAACTGGAATAAAATTGGAATGAGGCCTGGTTGAATCACCGTCTTCTGCCGTCCTGATAATATGGATTTCCCTTAGTGATGACTCTGAGACAGTCAAAGGGAGGGAAAGACACTGATCAATTGTAATAGTATAACTTTCATGTTCCCCATAGACCCACGGATTCCTTTCAAAATGGTAAATACTCAAATCTCAAAGCTGGATCACAATTTAAAGATAAGCTTCTCTACTCTCCTTTTGGAAAAGAGCAAGATGAAGTTCAGGAGACACTAGGAGACTCGCCAAAGATTAAAACTAATTTGAAAGTGGAAACTGATTGACTTACATGATAGACAAACTTTGAAGGACTTGAAGTAGCTTATAGCTGAGTGCTTATAAATGAGTAGCGTTTGCTGTATACTTGTTCCATGCAGGGATATATTCCACGTGCAAGATGTCTCAAGTGTCAATGGTAAGTTCAGGTCAGTTGTAGAAATTGGTTGGAAGAAGTAAATTTTTTATTACCTGGCTCTACCATTATGTCAGACTGTGAACTCTTTCTCAACCAATCTTCCCTACCACAACAGCCCAAACCCCTCGGGATTCTACAGTACCTTCTGGACCCATGGTCTTGTCAATATCATCAATACTGCTGATGTTTTTCCAATGCTTTCTCTATGGCAAGCAGGATTCTAAAATTGGATACCCGTTATCTCACCTGACCCTCACAAGTCATCTTTGGAAGCTAGTTCCATTATCATCCATCTTCTACAGAATAGAAGAGCTCAGAAAGAAGTGATTTGTCTAATACCACACAGCAGTACATGGGACAGTCAGAACTTTGTGGTCATATATGCGTGACCTCCGCATACTTCACAGCAATAGAACATTCCAACTTCTGATTGAATACAGTCAGGAACTGGGGCTTATTACCACCACGGCTATCTTCATTTCACACATCTGTAACTGCTCTTCCTTATAATGAGGCAGAGCTTAGTAACCTTGTAATATGTAATCATGTTCTCTTGAGACCCCCATAGGAGTCTCAACATGCCACCATCTGAGCATTATTCAAACATGTGAAGACACAGCCTTCTCTCTCCAGTACTTAGTTTCCTTCATTTATTCTTCATATGTTCTAACCTCTGAATCCTCTGCCAATTTTTTTATGATATCTGAGAAGGGCTTACACGAATGGTGTGAATCTACATGGTGCACAAACATAGAAATGAGAAGTTGTACTCCATTTGTGTACAATGAATCAAAATGCAGACTGTAAAAATTTTTTAAAAAAATCCCTCTCCTCTCAGAAAAAAAAAAATCTTCCTGAGGTGGAGGAACAGTCCTGGACAGAGCAGATTAAAACCAAAGTGAGTCAGCTTGCTAAAGAAAAGAATGCGAACAAGAGAGCTAAGCTAAACCCTGATCTTTCCCTGGGCTTAGCTATGTCTCTCACCCCTTCTCAACATCAGTGCCCAACTGTCAATTGAGATAATGATATCTTACTCATTGTTTATTGGGAGAAAAATTGTTATTTATGCAGAAGGACGTTATAGTGTGTCTAGCAGTAATAAACATTCAAAACAATGATTTTAAATGGCTGAAAAAAGACTCCAACTCCAGAAAGATTCGGTAGATCCAATTTTCTCCTAATAAGACTTACTCAAACCTCAGGACATTATATAAAAAACACACACAAGAAGATTCAGAAAATGGAAGAGAAGAAACAGACTAGCTAGAACCCTTGGGACCTAAGGGACTCAAGCTCGATGGGTTCAAGAGTTTTCTTTTTGCCTCATGTATCTCAGACTAGGAGGTAAAGAAGCAGCAAACTGGAAATGCTAGTGGACACAGACCAAAAAAATGCCCCCAAAATATCTTCTCTCTTAACAAAGGGCCAGGAAGAGGCAAAGGGACAGCCTACCAAAATGTAAAGATTTTAGGCACTAACCAACCAACTATAGCCAAACACCACAGGAAAACATGACCCATTCAGTTAAACCAGGAAAGGTCAAGTGAGAGGAAGTCTAGTCTTCCTCATGGATCTTCATGGAGATGCTCCAGTGTGCAAGACCAGGATGGGGTCAAGCCGTGACCAAGGTTCCTCCTTCATTAGCCAGTGGCGAGCCAGCCTGCTGGCATCATTAGGGCCTATGTGGAGTCCTGTCCCATCCCATAGTTCCCCTCGCCAGGGGGCTGGTGTCACAGCAGGTTTCAGAATCACCTGCCAATAACAAAGCCACCTTCAGTGCTGTGTCAGTGAGGTCACCGAGGAGCCAGACTCCTTCTTCAGCCTAGCAGTAATGGTGAGCCTCCCATCCTTGGGCACCAGAGGAGAACCACTGAGGAATTGTACCACAAGATCTCTTGGTTTCAGGTGAAAACCATCTATCACACCATGATTCACACTGTAAACCAGGATGCTCTCAATCTGAAGGAACAAAGACAATCAATACATGCAAAAGTGGGGTAACACAGACGTTAGCATTAACTGACAAAGATTTTAAAGCAGTCATGATCAGAACATTTTGATAATTATGAGCATTTCTAAAGCAAAGGATAAAAAAAAACAGAAAACTTCAACAACAAAAAAAACCAGAAAAGTCTTGAAGAAAATAGAAATTCTTAGTAAAGAAACAATACGAAGAATCCAACAGAAGTCTTATAACCGAGAAGTAGAACTAGAAGTAGTAGAAGTTGGGAAGGGCCTAACTGATCATTGGCAGTGAAGGAAATGCAAATTAAATTAACTGCAAAGCAGAATCACTGCACATCAATCACAGGACTAAAATGAAAAGCAACAACAACATCAAATTCTGGCTAGAACACAGAGAAATGAAATCACTTATATATTGTTGCTGAAATGTAAAGTAGTACAGCTCCTTGGGAAACAGTTTGACAGTTTCTTGAACATAAACATTCAACTACCGTGCGACCCAGTCATTACACTGCTGGACATTTAAGCCACAGAAATGAAAATTCACTCAGAAACCTGCACACCAATGTTTACAGCAGTTTTAGTAATACTAAACTGAAACTAGAAACAACTGAGATGTCCTTCCGCAGGTGAATGGTTAAACTGTGGTACTACATGCCAGGGAATACTACTCAACCACAAAAATGAACAAACTATTGATGCATACAACAATCTGGATGCTTCTAAGTAATGTCAAGTGATAAGAGCCAACAGCAAACATTCCATAGTATGTAATTCCATTTATATAACTTTGTTGAAGTGACAAAATTATAGAAACTGAAAAGAGATAACTTGTTGGCAAGGGTTAAAGAGGGTGTAGGACAGGATAGCAATGGGCACAACTGCAGAGGGCAACTTGAGGGACATGAGTGGTGAAGGAAATGTTCTGTAGCTTTACTGAATCAAGGTCAATATCTTGGTTGTGATATTGTCCTATTGTTTTGCAAGATGTTACCATTGGAGGAAGCTGGGTAAAGGTACTCCCTTGTCTATTTTATCTGACAACTGTGTTTGGCCACTACCATAATCTCAAATTGAAAAAGTTCCATTAAGTTACATTAATCATAGTAAATCATATCACAATTCTATGAAAGCTTGTGATCTGTACATGACATATTTTATGTAACTTGAGCCATCGTTTCCCACTGTGATCTGGAGTGTGTTTGTAACTTTCATGTAAGAGAAGGAACTTGTCATCATGTGTCTCAGAAAAATAAAAAAATTCTCTTTTTTTGAGGAATTTTGAGAACTTTTATTAAACCTGTCTTTGCATCGTTCTGCAAGTTGATTGGTAGCATGATCATCATTCTTTCTAATTTCTTGATCATGGAAATTTCGCTCCTTCATCCCTTCTCTCAAAATCAGATTCTCGGCACATTAGGAAAACATTTATGAGGCAGAATGTTGTGGAATTCACTTTAAAAAATGCTGAGGTCTGCGGCACTTGCTTCTGGATACTCAGCCCCAACAATGCAGGTGAGGAAATGTTAAGATTATGAGAAAACAAAACAGCATGAAATAAGAGTTCTCCAGAGTGAAGACTGGGCCATGGGAAGATGTTGAGGGTTTGAGAAGGTATGAGAGGGTAGGTTCAGGGCTCAGATCCTGAAGAGACTTCAGTGACAAACCAAGGATTGATTCTAGTCCCAGAAGCCATGGAGTGTCTACCCAACCCCATCCTTTTATTCTGCGAAGGAAGACACCGAAAGATAATTGTCCAGATGACCCATGCGACTATGGCTGTCTTTATTGGACTTCAGATCTGCTAAAAATGTGAGTCAAACTTACAGTCTGTGACATTAGGCTTTGATGTTGGTGATTACAGAGCCCATAGAGATACATGCCAAACATTTCTGCTTGAATTCACAGTATCCGGAATCATAAACCGGTGTTTGCAAAGTCATTCCTCACGTGTCCTTACTTTGCAGATGAAGCAATAACCCCAGAATAGGATACATAAGATAGAGTCAGGGTTTCTGTCTCCCAGCACGGATCTCTTTGCATTCTCTGTCCTGTCATCAATAGGGGTTCACACTCAAACAACCTAAAATGATCTAGCCTTGCACCTGAGACATTGGGAAAGGGGCAGCCCTGGGATTACTAAACATACCTGATTAGTAACACTGATTGAAAGCACCCTCTCACTTCAGGATCAGTTTCTGAAAGCATTTCATCACGCAACCTCACTTAGAAAAATTCAAAACACAGCTCTCATTTCCAACCTGCATTTTGAGAACAAAAGAGCAGATCTGTCAGGAGGGAGAAAGGATGGGGGCTGGCAGTGGGATTGTTTTTCTGTGGCTTAGGTAAAAAATAATCTGGTTCGAATTGTTGTAAAGTACAAAAACAAATGGCATTCAGCCGTGGATCTTAACTCCCAGTATCAGTTTATAAAAAATGTTGTTTCCCTTACAACTCAATGGAGCATCACGCTTGACAGCTGGACCTCATTACTGGAGTCCCCACAAGGGAAATGTCAGGTCAGGCATTATTTACAGTCACAAGTTTATTTTTTCATTAAAACCACTCATGGCTCTGTCCACATTTCAAGTGACAGAACTTCAAACCAAAGTCACTTACACACTCCCATCACATGTAGACTCTCACATCTGAACATCTTTAATTCCAGAGACTATGGTAAGCCTTCTCTACCAAAATTGTGTTAGAGAACTGGAGAGTCCTGTTAATGTATTCTCTGGCAAGGAACGACGTGCATGGGCTAGTATCATTTATTCAATGTTATTATAAATGTTCAAAAAACAAACAGGAGGGATTGCAAACTGGATCCAGCCATATAACTGGTGCCAGATGGTTCTGAAGAAGCCAGGAAGAATCTGTACACATTACATGCCATGGGATGCCTGTGTCTGCCCAGGCGATCATTTGAACATGCTAAGTTCTAGAAGTTTCCATGTATTGTTTAGCAATGGTTATATTTAGGCAGATTATTTTAACCACTTTGGACTATTCTTGGTTGTAAAATGAAGATAAACATGACTATGTTGGTAAATCACTGTGAAGATATCAGGATTATACTTACAAACCTGCTTTTATGGAGGGTTATAAAGGGTACTTAAAAACTGTACCCTAGCTCTATCAAAATTACCCTGAAGGAGACTCTCTAATAGCCCCTTTTTTCCTATAATTTTCCTGTATTACTACTGATTTGAATATGATATTTAGGCAGTACACCATGAACTTCTTGGAAACAGATGATGTTTTTGTAAACATGGTAGATATAAATGTTATTCTGCCCTGCTTCAAACACAATGACTTGCATTTATATGGTAGAAACTCAATAAATGATAGTAAGCAATTGAAGCTATCGAAGTCATTCTTCCCCTTTTATTTTGTGTCTTGGGTTCTGAGATTCCTGAAACTAGGGCAGTGTGTCTTTGTACCCTCTTGGCCTAGTAAACCAGTCTGCATATGCTTGGTGATCAAATAAATATGTTGTCTGGAATAAAACATACCAGGTATTTCTTAGTTCTTTTCCCAGCCTCATATTCTATAGAAAGTACTCAATAGACCTAGTAAATTTTATTTTTGTACCAGAGATTGAACCCAGAGTTGCTGAACCACTGAGTCACAACCTAGTTCTTTTTATGTTTTATTTTAAGAAAGGGTCTCCCTAAGTTGCTTAGGCCCTTGCTAAGTTGCTGAGGCTGGCTTTGAATCTTCAATCCTCCTGTCTCAGCCTCCTGAGCCATTGGGATTACAGGCATGCATCACCACACCCGGCCCAGCAAATCTTTTTTTTTTTTAAATAAACTTACAGAAACTTCCTGGGCAGCCACAAACCTGTCATCTCCAAGTTGTGTTCTGCTTAAAAGTCAATGGCCATACCAGATTCATTTTTCCTGTCCTCACATGTGCCCAGTTTGTGCTGCTTTAATTGGACAGACTGGAAGACACAGTGACAAAAGACGCACTTGGTCAGAGTCCCAAGTGAAAGTGTCTCCAGGTGGCCTCTGTGCTCTGCATTCCTGTTCCTCTGAAGGCCTCATTTCCCACCTGAGCTCAAGAGACCTGTCTACATTTCAGCCATCTTGCTCTCTCCTGTGTCTCTGAACTGTCTCAGTGGCCTGCAGTGCCCTCACTCCCTGCTCTGTCTGCCAGGGTGTCCCCCTCCTGCAAAACACCACATGAATTGTACCTGCCTTGTGGAATAGCTCCTCACACTCCTAGGCAGACCTAGGCAGCTCCTCTCTCCAGCATCATGGCTCCCTTATGGTGCTCTCAGTGCTTGTCCCACAGCTCCACAGCCCGTTCTTTAGTAAACTCATGAGACCTGTGTCCTGTGGCCTAGCAGTGGCTGGCTTATAGAAGGTGCATGTAGAGGATTTCCCAAATTCAGTGAAGAAGTGGGTGTTCAGGAAGAGGAAGGATGAACTGGCTCAAGAAGAAAAAGAACATGTAAGAAAAGTTTATATTTTAAAACAAATCAATTTCCCAAATGTCTTAATCAAATTATATACATTGTTTCTTTATTATGGAAAATATTATATATATAATGTATAATATACATGCATATACATATATATGGTTACCAGTAAATAAACTTTGCATAAGAAGCAAATTTTTAAGGATTAAATTAAATCTAATGCTCCTAAAAAGGAAAACTTTGAGCTTGCTTATTAGTATTTAAATCATGGTAAAGTAGAAACCAAAAAGATGGGGGGAAAAAACCATTCTTTACAAAAGTGTCCACCAGACAGAGCAAGTACTTCTCTACATGTTTCAATAAAATTTTAAAACCACCCAAAGAGATCCCAAATCTCAAGTGAGTCCACCTTCCCTGGTTTTCCAATCATATTGTAATTCCCTGGTTCCTCGTGCTAGTGATATGTCAGTGTTGAGGGATACACACACACACACACACACACACACACACACACACCCCTCATGAGTCACCTCGGCTGGGAGCACAGTAGCAAGGGGATAACACTTTTTCCTGTCTGACATTTCAGTTCTCAACTTGAGAAATCTGACTGCGATTGAATTAAGTTTAAATATGATGTCAAGTTTTCCACTACTTCACGAGAAAAATATGTCTCTCCTTAGTTTAAATAAGTCTAATTGTGTTTACACTTGTGTTAATTCAGGAAATTCCTGACATCTTTTGGAGAGGGGGAAACAGCAGTATCCTACCATAATGATAAGGGAAGGGGGTAACTGACAGACACACGTCAGCTAGTAGCAGTGCTTCTTGAGTGAATTAAAACATGGTTGGGTAGAAAGAACTGACCTGGAAATTTTATGGATGCTATAGAAGCATTTTGGTGGAAAATGAAAAAGAGTTATTTCAGTGGACGCCGCCTCCTTGGTACCTAATATTCTGCATATAGTCGGTGCTCAACAAATACATGCTGGAAAGACTGTACTGACTCATCAGGCAGAGGTTAACATATGTAAATCAGAAACTTCCAGAAAAGAAAATCTGGGCCTAGTATGAAAGCTGTCCTTTAATTGTTCTATCAACAATAATTTTGAGGCATACAGAAATGAACTCTTTTTCTCCTCCCTTAATATGACATAGTCCTAGAAGTGTTAAGGAGGACTTGGTCCCAATGGCATTGCCCTTTCCTAGCCCAACCCTCTCTGTCCTTGTAAACACCACCATTACCATACTAGGCACAAATGTGGCTGTGATCTCAGTCAAATTTCTGAAAATCACTGGACCTCAGTTCCCTTTCTCTATGTGGGAAGATAGAGTTTTTTCTCTTTGCATTATGTATTCCTCCCCATCATTTTCCCAATAATGGGAGTTGATTTTTAAAATGACACATAAATTTTATGCCATGTCAAGCCATGAGTACACATTGGAGAGTTTATTTATCTTGGTGAACCAGTCTGAGGAGGTGAGGATCCAGGCTACCCCAGCTAGGACACCTGAAAGCAGATGGTAATGAATAGCTGATTTGGGACTCCAGGGTAAGGAGAAAGGTGGGAAAGGAAAAAAAATAAAAGTGGGGGAAGAGAAGAAGTGATAGTACTGAATGAACGTAGGCCAGTTCTTCAAGGATATATAGGCAATCTGCGAAGAAGAGAGTAGATAACCATGCACACCCTTGCTTGGGATTGGTTACCATCCAGCCTGGATTCTTCCTGGTTTTGTGTGATCCACACATTTCAGGAAAGCATAAGGACAGAGTTTCATGCAAAATAGAGAAGACCACAGGCTTATTGTGGCAGCACTTGCTAATGTCTGCTGCACCTAGGTGTCTTCTGCTTGCTGGGAAGGTTGGGAGATCCCCAGATTCTCTTGCAGATGAACCAACACCAGTGATTGATTCAGGCCAATGGGTTGGGACAAGGGCCCCTTACAATGGGAAAATCTGAGAAGCAAGAGTTAGTTCTCTATATTTTTGCCCTTACCATAGAAATCAAGGAAGCATTTGTGGAGATGGCTGAACCTCAAAATGGAAGCACTCTGGGTTCCTGCATTACCACAAGAAGAGGCACATCAAGGAGTTGCCTGTACCCCATCAGACCAGGGAAGAGAGAGGAACAAACTTATGACGTGCAAAGACACTGAGGTTCAAGAATACATTTGCTACTTTATCACAGCCTCACCTTAGCCCAGCTGGTTCCCTTGACTAGTTGTTGGAGGGAATGAACAAGAAGGTATTTGTCAAGTATTCTGAAAACTGAAAAGCATGCTCAATGGTAGTTATTCATAATTTTTGATGAAAGGCTTTCTGGTGG
Source organism: Glaucomys volans (assembly GCA_020662805.1). Lineage (NCBI taxonomy): Eukaryota > Metazoa > Chordata > Mammalia > Rodentia > Sciuridae > Glaucomys > Glaucomys volans. The sequence goes on from JAJEJO010049593.1 coordinate 1,325,156, forward strand.
CAAAGTTTTTATTACAAAATATCTGTATATGTTAAGCGTGAAAGAACATGTTTCAGACAATACTTGCTGTCAATTTTTCATCAAGGAAGGGTGTCACAGTTAGGAACAAAACATCTGTGATGCTATGATAAGGAAGGACATGCATTTTGGAATCCAGCATTGCACATAAATCTCAGCTCTGTCATTTACTGGCTTATGACTTCGGGTAAACGAAACAAGTTTTCTAAGCTTCCTGTTTTTCATCTGTAAAATGTGGCAGTAGGAGGTGGAGAGGGGAAGAGAAACACATCGATTGGGGCACTGTGAGAAGGAAAACTTAAATACGTGTGCTCAATAATTTTCAGTGTCCTGCACAGAAACCAAAATTCCAAGGAGAAAATATTCTAGCATCATTCAATTCTTTCTCATGACTCTAATTCAGAATGGAGAATGCAAATAAAGTGTGGACAGACATATTTGATCTTTGTTTATCTCATCCTGTGGAGAGAAAAAGAAAAGGAGAAAAAAAGTGAAAAACAGTCAACAGAAATTTAGGTTCTGATCCACCTTAAGAGAAAGTTTGAGGAGAAGGTAGTTTTCTTCCCATTGACTTTCCATTGGCCAAGTGCTATGTTGACATTACCTAGTTAAGGACTAAGAACTTTGAAAGTTGAATTATATTTGGGCAATTAAAACCATCCCAGCTGAGTGATGTGAATAAAGATCAACCTCTTGGACCAAGATTAGTTGTCATCAATCATAAACAGACATAAACCCGGGATGGAGTGGATTTTTGTAGGAAATATTTATGTCGGTTACTATGCACTTGGGTTTTGTGGGATATGACTATTTTTCCAACAGTTAATGATGTGGTGTTTAATGTGCTCAGGTTAGTGATGGACTTTTTTCTCTCTCCTTCTTTTCTTTGCTCTCTTGTTTTATTTCCTCTCTTCCCTCCTCCCTTCTTCCCTTATAATGACTGTTCCCCTATATTCTACCTATCTTGTCCACTTTTGGTAACACCACCTAGCTATGACTCAACTGCTTAGCTATTTGATTCTACTATCCTTAGCTCATATCGAATTCTATTCCTGGATTTCAAAGTAAATTTTTGAACTTTGTCTTCAACAGATATCTTAGAAATAATGGGAAATTTTAGCAGATTTCAGTGTTCTCCTATAGACGGAGGAATTTTATGTGATCCAGGGTCCTGGAATGACAGAGGTAAAACTAATCCAAATCTCAGGATTCTAATGACCCCATTTCCAATCACAATTAGCCACACCTACATCTTCTATGGGCTAAAACATATTTTATAAACTGTGCATGTCAAGGAGTATAAGAAGTGCCATTTCCTTGATCCATCTCTCCAAAGTCATCTCTGTCAGCTAACTGACCTCAGAACTCTTCTTTCCAAGCTAAAGTGATACTTCTTTGGGATTTTTTTGGTTGTCTATACCTTAGTATGCCGTAGTGTGTGATAATCTCATAAGAATTTCCTGTATGGGAAAGAGAAGAGCACTTATCTAGGAGAGAAGAAAAAGCCACAAATACCAACTTTTAGAGGAGAGCAAACTATACTAGTTTTTGCCTACAGCTGATCCAATACAAGCAACAGTTACTTTCATATGTTTTTATTTACTAAGCTTTTCCTCCTACTAAGTGAAAATCACTATCATACTGGGTAAAACAGTTTAGTTGGAAACTTCTGCAAATTTCTGAGATTTCACAGCTGGGAAAGGAAATTATCCCATTTCATTCAACATATAATAAAGAAAAATAACATTTTTGTAAGGATGGACATACATGCAAGATCTCAGGAAGTGGAAGCGCTGATTTTAATGGGGGAGAGGTGGAAATGGGACTCCTTCCCAGGGAGGGTGATCTTTACATGGAACCTTCTAGAAAAGGAAAAGAAATTGTAAACTGAGGGAATGCCACATCTAAAATTCCATTCAGCATCTTACAAATACTGCTGGTGCTCCTTGCTGAAACCCCCAAACACAGCAAATAAGATATAGTTCTTGCTTTGAGGAGCTCACTGCCTCATACAAACCATGAGAAAAAATGCTAGTTTAATAAAAAGTGATAGGACATGAATGAAAATATTTAGTTTAATCAGCACTGGGCAAGTGGACTTCCTGGTTCACTCTCTGTAGATGGTGCTAGGGTGAATGAGGTAGTCTGGTCTCCAGGGGCAGCCCTTCTTGCTGAGATCTGTTCCCCTCTCTATACTCTTTTCAGATGCTTGAATCATAGCAGTGACTCCCCCATCATGTTCCCTCCACCAAATTACACAGACCTTTTTACAGAAATCATGTACTAAATTTTGATGGCTCGGTACAGAATTCTGCACATTAGAGACCCAGATGAGAAGGTCCTGGGTTTCACACAGTGAGTAGCAGATCCAAATTTTGTGATTTATGTTTCAATCTCTTGGGGACACCCTGTGCCTTAATGCCCCATAAAAAGAGTGAGGTCACCTCTCCCTGAACTTCAGTTTCCTCACCTATAAAATGGCAATAACATACTGAGGTCAAAGGTAGTTGCTTCTTTCTCCTGTGTGTGTGCACATGTTCTGAAAATCAGAAGATCTCAGATCTACCATGGGCTTTTTCTTTTGCTTTGAAAAAAAAAATCCATTATGCCTTATGATGGCTCACTTTTCCACTTAGGGGGAAACATATGAAGATTAAATGTAAAACCAGTCAACAATAAAATCAAATAAACTAATTTGGCGTACAGAGAAGAGTAGAAATAGCTCAATTGATTGCTTGGCCGAAAGAATATTTGATTCAATTGGCCAACTAATCAGAACCATCCATGTAGTAGCCAAGGGTGTGTGCACACATACTAACAATTTCAGAAAAAAATATGTGGGAACATCTGCTCATTTGGATGGGTGTAGACAAAGCATGGTTGCCTAATGCTTTGATATCCTCTAATCCTAGTTGAAATTCTTAGGGGAAAAGTACTCTAATAAAATCCATGGATTTATTAAGCCTTGGAGAGTTGACAAAATTGGGCCTGTCCATATTTATTCAAAAATTATTATGTCCTTTCCATGATCCAGAAACAAACTCAGTCATAGTGGTTTTTCTTCTTCCCTTTCTGTGAGAGCAAATGGACCATGAAAATAATCCAGAGGATGATAAACAACCAAAAAGAGGAGCAGAAGGATGTCTTCAGTAATGGGACAGCATATCATTCTGTACCTGCACCTAGAGCTGCATATTCTATCGAAATTGTCTCCAAACTCAAGACAATGACCTGAGATATTCATACTCATTTTTAAAATGAAGAATCAAAACTCAGATAGAACAAATTATATAGTATTCAGGACTTTCAGCTATGAGTAACAACTATAACCACAAGAAAACATCATTGGTTAAAACACCAATAAACAAAAACCCAGGTGAAATGTGTTAGGAGCACAGGGATGTGTCTCATGGGATCTAAGGCCAGAGGGCCCAGTCTTATGGATCTTCAGGATGTCCTGTCTCATCTCAGTTTTCTTACTTCATTTCCCCTCTTTCCTCTCCTTCTCCAGGCTAACTTTGGGTTTTCAGTTCCTGGTAGAATCCATCCGTCTTGTCAACCCAATTTGCCAAATCCCATGAAGGTCCTCTCATGGCTGACCTTGCATCAGATCCTCAGCCTTGATTCAATCACCAGTGACCTCTGATCAGATCACAGACTCTTCCCATGTGGGTGGAGAGGAGGTGGAAGGTTGAGGAGACAGCTTATAATGAACCCACTGAAAGAGAATTCACTGTTGAGCAAGGAATTGAGCTCAAGTGTGTCTGACTCTGAAGAGGCCTTGGCCGTACCATGACTCTGTCATGCTTAACACTCTGAAAAAAAATTCTATGTAATGGATATCGAGATTTTTCTAGGAGGGACACTCAAGCTAAACCAAACTTAGACTAGACAATTACTCAGGTCCCATGAGTTGAGTTTCTACTCTGTGGTCAGCATGCTGGTAAGCAAGATCATAGCATGTATAATAATGATATTATGAATAACAGTAGCAATTTGCATTCATAAAATCTTTAATGTGTGTCAGAAATTTCCCAGAATTCTTTACAAGTATTAACTTATTAACCCTCTTAAAAACTCTATGATATCAGTATTTTTGTGTGATCTTTATTTTATATGTGAGACAACAAATAAAATATGTTGGTAAGGGGAGTAGAAGCACCAGGCACTTTCATTTCATTGAGTCTTTTATTGGACATACAAATTAACACTTGATAAATTAATTGCTAATAAAACAAAGAAAAATATAAAGTTCAGTTAGAATATCCTTTATCTGCAATGCTCAGGGGAAAGCATGTTTTAGGTTTCAGAATTTCTTTTGGATTTTGGATCATTTGCATAAACTTTACTGGTTGAACATCCCTAATCTGAAAACCACCACACCTTTGGATTTCAGACTTTTGGACAAGGATGGTCAACCTGTATGATGTCTTCCATCACAGAAAATGCTCCAAAAACCACATCATAGTGTGCTTATGGTTTCTAAAGTGGTTTATTACAAGAAAAAAAAAATCCTCAGTACTCCCAACAGTCTTAGGAGGAGTAGAAAGAAGTTCTCATGCTTGCTGATGAACTCAGCTCCCACATTCATGGAGTCAGTCCTGAGTTCTAAGCTATTTGGTGTCTAATAACATCACAACAGGGAAGGCATTGAATTTGTGAGCAGTATATTAGTTTCCTGCAGCTGTTGGAACATCATAGTACAAATTTGGTGACTTAAAATAGTAAAATTTATTCCCTTACAGTTCTGAAGAATGGAAGTCAAAATTAAGGCTTCAGTGGTTCCATATTCTCTCTGAAGTGTCCAGGGATGAACTCTTCCCTGCCTCTCCCTGCTCCTGGAACTCCAGGCGACCCTGGGCTAGTGGCCACATGCCTCCCTCCTCTGATACCCAGGCTTACCATTGGAGGTAGGACCAACCAGGGTAATTTAAAGCTATCTCATCTTAATATTCTTAATTATATCTGCAAAGATGATTTTCACAAACAGGCCACCTTCATGGGTTTGGGATATGGACGTGGGTTAGAATATGGACATACCATTTCGAGGGCCACCACTCACACCATATATAATTACAGCACTCACTCCAATTTTTTATAAGATGCAGTTCCAAATATTTTTCTTCTACTAGGGGCAATTCCCATGGGCCTCACAGTGCATGCCTAGGACTGTTATGAGACAAAGGACTATAACTTAGAGATATATGATTCTGAAATAGGGAGAGGCTTGTTTTGACTTAAATAGGCAAGAATAGACTTGTAAACTTCCACTTTCCATCTCTAAAATAAAATACTGACTTAACTATAATTTAGAATTGGAAAAACACTCATTCAAACATAATTAAGATCATATGTTTTAGTTTTTCCTCCTTTGACAGTATTTAAAATGTCATTCAGATGTGTTAACTTGGCAAAAGGAGGAAAGTAAAATTATAGGAAAATTAATTTAAAAATAAAAAAGTGAAGTAAATTTTAAGTATCAAGATTGATCTTCATATTTCTTTTAATATTAGGGCAGCATTCTCACTTCTGCAGGTTTAGAAAATATATTTTGAGTATCCAAAAATCTTAAGATCTCAAGAAATTTTCACATATTTAAATTTGAAATTAAATTTCCCTAGAGGGAAGATGAGATTATGGTTGGACAAATTTAATAATGCCTCTGAAAAATGTCCTAAAGACTTATTTGAGGATCTGTGATTGTCAAGTTTAACCATTACCCAGTAGGAAGACCTTGGCAAGATTCTAAGGTACTTCGTTCCCTGTCCTGGGAAATAGCATTTCCCAAGGTGTGATCTATGAAACACCAGTCAGCTGCATAACATCCAGTTTCTAACTTCTCATGCATATCCACCCCCATTTTCATGCCTCTGAAATTAGGTTTTATGTTACACAAGGTCAAGTGATATTTGTTAACCCCTGGGTCTTGGTTGGGTAAATGTAGCTGTTCGTGTGTAATGATTTTCATCTAGGGACCACGTCAGTAAAGTTATTAGCATTTGTTTCTCCTCAAGTCACTGAATTTAACTTGGATCTTCAATTATTGCTTGTAAAAATTACACTCTGATGTTATGTTAAGAAGAAATCTATTTGAGGAGGCAGAAGATTGACAGAAGACAAGTAATTCAATTGAAGGTGGTAGACACTGCCAAATCTCTTGAAGTAGATCATAAAATGTTCAAAGCTGGAAGAAGCTGATGTGATTTATTTAGGCTTTGAACTCTTCTGTCAAAGGCTTCCAGATGAATTTCAAGAGAAGCTGATTAACTTCGAGTAATACATACTTAAATGAAGTGTATAATAGGAAGTACAGATAAAACCCTAAGAGACTTTCATGTAACATATAATTACAACATCAATCCTGAAGATGCTAACGAAGTCAGTGTGATGAGCATCCTTCATGAAACACAACATGTCAATCTCATGTCATATTCAAACTTCAGAAAGATGAAAATCCTCCTCTTAGGATTTCCAAAGGTGAATTACCTTATTAAAAATTCTTAAACATCCTGTAATAAATAAATGTAGCTAGCTCTGTGTTTTATCATCATTTCCAAACATAGAAAACCAGAATTTTCCTTCCTCACACCAAACAACTCCCCCCACAACTCACACACAACCCAGCCACTACCATTTACCAGTGATGTGTCCTGTATGTTCTTCTAGGGAATCGATTTCTGTGGAGATTTGCCAGATCCTCACTTTTGTAACCAATAAAATTAGAGATAAGGTAAAAAAAAAAAAGCAGAATATTAATTTGGAAGACTCTATTAACTTTTCCTTAATTTGCTCTATGATCACACACATATCCCTTCTCCCACTCTGAACTAATTTCCCCATCTGTTCAAAAATTATGTTGTATGAAATAATCTACAAATCTACTTACTGTCCTCTTCAATGGGTATGATGAGTTCTATGAGAATAGAGATAGAGTATCAACTCTATTTAAACCAACATTGTCCCCTTTTGCAAACCTTCTCTCAAAAGCACAGCTTATCTGTGGTTTTCAGTAATAATACACAATTTACACAATTTGCACAAATTATGTGTGTACACAATAATACACAATTTATGTGATATGTATGCTTCTTATTTTGGGGGTACTGAGGATTGAACCCAGTGATGCTTTACCACTGAGCTACATCCCCGGCCCTTTTTATTTTTATTTTTTTGTTTTAGACAGGGTCTTGTTAAGTTGGTGGGGACCTTGCTAAGTTGCTAAGGCTGGCCTTAAACATGTGATCCTCCTGCCTTGGCCTCCTGAGACATTGGGATCACAGGCATACACTACTATGCCTACCTCCGAGTTGTATTGCTTTATATCAGTTGCCATCCCAGTGCCACACACCATAACCATCAGACTTTTGAGATCAAATATACTTTAGGTGTTCATTTATCAAATTCCTTTCATGAGTTGATCTCATTCTTTGGGGGCCATGTGAGGCCACAAGAGGGGCTTTTGAATTCTTGAGCCCACATTCCACTTTGACTTTGATGTTATTGAAGGCTATGGTCCTCATGCTAATTCTCTGTCCTCTTCCATTATCATCATCTTCATCATCACATCTCAACTCTAACATAGCTCCTGTGAACCCAGTAAGATTTTACCTGAAATGCCTCTGCTTAATGCCTCAGATATTTCTCTTCATCCCTCAGATGGAGTCAAGACAGATCCTTCAAGTAACAGGAGACTTCTTCCCTCTCCATCCTCATCCTGCCGTTCCCTACCCACCTAACATTCCATCCTTGATCAATCTTTGCAGGGTTGTGTGTACCTCCTCCTTCCCGTGCTCCATTTCTTTTAGTTTTGTCTCATTGTCATCCATACTGGCACTTCCTCTGGGACATGTACGATATCTTAGTCACCAGGACTGCACTAGTTGGCCCTCCTATTAGATTCCATAGCATATCATACTTTCTCTAATAGAGTGTGAGCATTCTCTTTTTAGGATTTTTTTCCTTGTGTATCTTCCACCAAACTTTAACTTCTGAGGTGGCTTTCCAACTGGGTAATTGAGGATGGTAAGGTGGTCTTGTGAGGCTCCAGAGCTTTGCTCAGCAGTGTGGCCATGTCTGAAGCCTCCTATCCAAAGACAGCTATGAGAAGATGACAAATTCAGCCTGTTTGGAGTCATCATAGCTGACATGATCTTTTTATTCCCATCAATCTAATGTGTTAGCAAAACAAATGTCCAATAATTCATTGGATACACAAAGTCCAAACAGCTGTGACAAATGTCATGCTTCAAAAATGATCTACAATTACCCAAGGGATGGTCTACAATTACTCCACAGTGTTCTTGTCTAGTCTGGAGATCAGAACATTCCTCCCGACTGCTCCAGACTCCCTCTTACACACACAGTGATTCATTACCCGTTTGCCTAAACTGGGGAGCATCTCTCTTCTACCACCAAATACAACTTTCTTTGGAAGCTGCAAATAGAGTCAAGTACCAGGAAATCTCTGGCATTAAAACCTAAGGCAGGTTGAGGATGTAGCTCAGTGACAGAGTGCTTGCCTAGGATAATGTATTCCATACTCAGCAGCATGAAAAATAGCAATAATAGTGATAAAGATTTTCAAAAATAAAGGTTAAAATAAAAAAAAACAAGTAAAACCATAAGGCAATCAGTGTGAAAATCTAGAAAGTAACTTCTTGCAATTTATTCATCTACTAATGTAATTACAAAATTGGTAACATTTCTTAAGCTTTGAATAGGGACTTTGACTACATGATAATAGTTAATCCTCTCGATGATTCTACAGATAAGAATTATTGTCCCCATTTCACAGATGAACAGATGGAGGCTGAGTGACTTAAGGAAATTTCCAAAGTCACACAGTTGGTGTCAGAACTGGTTTCAGAAATCACATCTTTGTGATTCTGAAGCCTATCTTCCTCCCAGTCCATGAAGATATGTTTCCATGTTTCCGAACAAGGTATCCATTATTTGGAGAGTCAATAAAGAAAAATGGTTCATTTAGAAATGCTTGCTTTTCATCTTCAATAAAATGGAGCTAAAAAGACTCTCTCTTGATGGATGATTCTCACTAGTCATGCAAATGGATTTCTGCCCAGCAATTACACCAACCAGCACACAATTGTAGCAGGTGGGAGCCCTCATTAATCACTGCCCTTCCTTCACCCACAGTTCCTTCCACTGCCACATCTAAAGCTGAAGGATCCCTGGACCTGAGATTAGACAGACCAGTTGTTGGGTACTAACTCTGCACTTACCACTTGAATGAGCCAGATGATAGCTGACACTTCATCTCACAAGGTTGGAGGAGCCATAGGATAAACTCATGCATGTGGGGGATCCCTAAAAGTGGTAAAAATGTTGAGTACATGAGGTGGCATCATTGTCCCCTCCAAATCTTCAGTTAGTAAAAATTTGACGATTCTTGAGTTCACATGCATATGTGGCCAGCCACATATGCACATCTTTCCAAAGAGAGATGCTCATTTATTTGTTTTGTCCCCATGTAGCCCCAGGGTCGTGAGCAGAATAGCAACTCCATATGTTCCATCACGATGACCTGCGTACTGATGATCACAACTCTCAACCCTGAACCCAGAAAGCAGTGGCCTCATGTTGCTCTGAATGTGCTCACTGTCTCTAACTCTCACATGAATTTAGAATCTGCTGGCTTAGTTTGTTTTGCTTTGTTTTTATTATTATATGCAAATGTAATGTTAGCAGTGATCAATTATTAGGCATTTAATCTGTGCTAAGCAAATCACACTTCATAGGCATTATCTATTATTTAAAGCTACCTCACTTTTTATGATAGTACAAATAAGTGTCCACATTTTCACCTGTGAGTAAACTGAACCTTAGAGATGGCCACACTATGTCTCGTTCATCAGTTTATCACTGTCAAGGAAGGATCAGAACTCAGAGATCCCAGAGGCCTGACACCTCTCTGTTTTATGTTTGGAGACATTGCTAAACTTTGTCCTACAAGTCAGAGAACATAGCTTATCAAGATTGTGTTTCCAAGGGAACCAGATACTTGCACGGAGTAGTTGTTAAATATTCTCAAATTTCTGCAAAGAGGACTGGTAAGCTTTTCTTCTTCATGAAGGTGCATGAGGTTACTTAACAATGAATTTGTCATGCATAAACATTCAATGGTAAAGGACTGTTACTACATTTTCTCTTAGAATGTCATTTTTTTTCCAATTCCCCTCCCTCCTGTGGAGCATATTATACTCAAATGTCATGTCAATATGAACATTTTGTTTTGTTTTGGTCCCAGGGGGGGTAAAAAAGAAAACTCTACCATATCTGTAACCCACAAAAGATATGAATGGACAGGATATAAGATCCCGAAGGTCTGATGAGATCCAATTCACAGGACAAGCACTTGGTAAATCAGAACCAATGGCTAAAGGACAATAGTTCATTACAGGTGAACAGTACTCTTCAGTTTAGAGTTAGGCAATACAGCTCAATGGTTGGAAACATGGGCTTTGGAGTCAACTGGAGTCAAAATCTCATATCTCATCCTTTTTATTGATTCAACAAGCACAAATTTAATATAGTCAGATTTCAGTCACTGGAGATAAACAACTTAAAAAGAGAAATGGTTTCTCCATTTTGGCTCCATGGTTGCTCAGCTTCCTTGATGTTCTATCTCAGCACGCTGAGCCCATGGCGAGGCAGGGCATCGTGGCAGAGAACACATGTTGAGCACAGTCGCTCAGTTCATGGCAGCAGGGAAGGGGGATCAGGCTGGGGCAGAGACAGGGCTCCAGTTTCCCCTTCAAGGGAAGCCCCCAATAGCCTACCTTCCTCCCTCTAGGCCCCAGCTCCCCGTAGCACCACAGACTAGCAACCAATCCTTTAGCTCCTGATCATTCTAGGACATTTAAGATCCAAACCACAACATGGAAGAGACTTCACAGTAATTAGCTTTGCAAGTTAGTAAATCCCTCAAGCCTCAATCTCATTTATAAAATGGGTACAATACAGTCTAGCACATAGTGTTTATAAGAACTATAGGAAACAGTATATCGACAATTCTTCAAACAGCAGCTCTAGCCTCTATAGAATGTGTGCGATTTACTTACCTTATTTCATCTGCACAACAATCTTGAGTAGTATTTTTATTAACACCCCCATAAGAAAACAGGAAAGACTCACTCCTGCTGGTCACCTGTTCTTGTGGACAGCACTGTGGGGGGAGAGAGCAGGTCTTTATTGGTGCTTCATGAGGATGTCTTGGGGTGACTGAAAGGTGTAGAATTCCCAGCAGCTGCAGGGAGAACGCTATCCCAGCTGTCTCTAAGTCTTCCCACCAGTGAGTCAGTCCTGCAGCACCAGAAACAGCCACGTGAATTTTCTGGGTCTCCAGAAGCTGAATGGAAGTAGCAAAACCTGCCAGTCTTGGCCTCATTTCTAGGAAAATTCTGCCTCCCCTTGCCGCCAAATCAGATACTTGTCATATTATTCATGCATATGGTGTCTTCCCCCAGAAGCTGTTGGCTCCCCAAGGCTGGCATGGTTAGGCAGGTGCTGGAAACCCAGAAATCCAGACCAGCAGTGGGAAGAATCTGGCGTGCAGTCCTGGGACCTGCTGGTCTCATCAGTGTGTGTCCAACTGGGCAAACCAATAATGGTCTCCTAAAATTGGCATCCTAGGGACCAATCCATCAGTCACTCCATAGGAGGCCAGCACCAGGCTAGACACTGTACAGGGCGAAGGAAGGGAGGTGTCACAGTCTGTTCAGGCTGTTGTAATAAAATTCTAGGTGGCTGAAACAATAGACATTTATATTCTTACAGTTCTAGAGGCTGAATGTCCCAGAAGCCAGCAGTGAGAACTCTCTGTGACTTACGGATGGCCACTTACTGGCTGTGATTGCACATGAGGCTGAGAGAAACCATCTTTCCTGGTGTCTCTTCTTATAAGGGAGTTAATTCCATTAGGAGGGTCCCACCCTCAATACTGGTCTAAACCTAATTACCTACCAAACCTTTATCTCCAAGCATCATTCAGGTAAGAGAGAAGAAAATAAGAAATAGGTTAAAAGGAGACATAAAGGAAGGACAAGAAACAAGATTTTAATTTAGAAGTTCTTCATCCTTTCCAGGTCTGTTACTCCCTAAGCCAGTCTGTCTTGCAGGCCTGTTACTCCCAAAATTCTTGGGTAATCTGTAAATCCACCTGGGTGAAGAAAGATGTGATATCTTGAGAAGTCTATAATTTAGGCAACTTTCCAGAATTATCTGTTATCCAATAATGAAGACCTCCTCAGCCTAAGGATCCCAAGACTGACCAGCATCATTCCTACATACCTTCCCACACCCACCCCTCACCAAGTTTTTTTTTAAAAGAAGAACCAGGAATTCCCAAACCAAATCTCTCTCTGCAGATAGCCCACATTCTCCCTTGAATGCAAATCCCTTTATTTACCCCTAAAGGCCTCTCTCTCTTGACACTGTCCCCATCCCTGCTCCTTTGAATATGTATCTGTTTTCCTAAATAAACCTCTGTCTATGACTCTGGCTGAAGTGTGCTTATATTCTTTTCTGTCACTTAAGCCAAGAACCCCACTGGTCCTGAGCAGAGCTCCCCTTTCTTTCCAGGAATACATCTGTCCCTTCTTCAGGGACTCCTCTTCTCCCATGACAACATCCCAGTGGGAGCTAGGGTGCATGAATTTGTGGGGGACACAATTCAGCCAATAACAGGAGATAAACATTTGATCACTTCTGGAGTATTTCAGATGTCAGTGGATATGTTTAAGAGAGTCAGTGACAAATTAGGAAACACACAGACATCAGAATGGTAAAAATCTAACATAGCAAGTACAAATATTTAGTATTTTTACTATAATTTTAAGGTACAATATATTGTTAGAGTGTCAACTGCACATCGCATACATGGGTAATCATTGTAAATGATTAATGCACTGGTTTAGTAATTAGCACATTAAAATTCAACCCTACTGGTCAACCCCTCTAGCAACTGTTGAATGATTTGATTTGAGAAGGACTTTTTTGTAGTCTGCACACATAGGAGAGCAGCCATATAACACAGCTCTTCTAAATTGCCTTTTATAGTAAGTAAATCAAACCCCAAGTGAACTCTTATACCAAAGGCCCTTACTTGTTTGATTAAGATTTACAGACTCATTTGCAAATTATTGTAGTTTTAATTGTTTTGAATAGCATTGCCTTTTAACCTTTATTCTAGAGATGTGATTGATTTACTCACCACTATTACAGCATTAGTGTTTGACAATGTACCTACTTTCACCAGTGAGTTTTATACTTTCCTTTGTGTTCATGTTTTAATTAGCACTCTCTTACTTTGTCTTGAAGGAAGCATTACTTGTAAGGCAGGGCTAGTGGTGATAAATTCTCATGGCTTTTCTTTGGGCAAACCTTTATCATTCCTTCAATTTTGGAAGAGACAATTACTAGGTATAGTATTCTTGGTTGGCAGTTTTATTTTTCTTTCAGGATTTTGAGTATTCATGGTATAATGTAAACATATGTAGAATACGTCCCTACATACTCCAAATACATACAATCATTACTACCCAATTAAAAATAAAATAAAACAAAAGGGTCCCATTTGAGTAGCTCAATAAAGCCATAAACATTTTCCATAGGGGAAAAAAAAGTGTAAAACATGAATATTGACATATGGTTTCAGAGATCCTTAGATAGTGTCATTGTTATTTGTTGAATGATGAGATAGATTATTGAATAAAATATAGCAGCCTATTTTAGCCTACGATAAAGATATTTCTTATGCATACATATGTGTAATTAGCTACCAGCTGTCCCTTCTGAGGCAGAGGCTCTTCCCAGAAGTTTCTAGACACACCCTGAGACACCAGCTGGGCTCGGCAGGTTCTCTGAAGCTTGAATTCAAGATGTAGGTTTGGTGCAAGTCCATTGTCCATGTCTCATTCTGCAGCCCAGGCTAACGAGGCAGAGGACACCTAGGCTACACATAATCTCATGCGACAGGAGAAGCTGGAGATCCAATCCTGAGACTACAGGCACGTTTCTCAGCCCCGCTTGCATCATGCCCACTAAGTACATGTCAACATCCACCCTCAGGGTCACAGGGTGGTGATACACTGTACCACCAGAGGCCACAGCAGGAGCGTGGATGGCTAATACGGCCACAGTGCCAGGAATAATTAGGACTGATGAGTCAATGTGCCAGACTCCTGCCCTCCAGAGGTAGGAGCTACTTGGGCCTCCGAAGTCTCCTCATTTCTCACAAAGACATTTCTTCTTCACTGATTCTCCTACTTTAGGTCAAACGACCTTGAAAGATCATCACCAGGGGTGACTGTTAAAATGTAGATTTGGCTCAGGTCATTTCTTGATACTTGGCTTTATATCACTCCCAGGAACATGATTCTGTATTCTCCTGACTCAGAATAAATCCAATAAATGACTTCTTTCCTTACTTTTCTCTCTTTATGATGTGAATCTTTCAAAATTCTTTTTTTGCTTCTCAGTCTTGGGCTGGGGGGAGGCAGTGGGAAGGACCCTTGCTACCACTAGCAATGCTAGACTTCAACACAGGTCTGTGGTCCCTCTTGTCTTCTCCTTCCAATATTTTTGGCTATATACTTAGGTATTTAATTCTCTCTCTATTTTTTATTTTATCTTTCAACACAACTTCTGATAAGTCACAGAATTAGCATTCTGGATGCAGATACTTATACAATCTGAGCTAAGGAGATTACACTTCTCCTAACTCACAATTTGGAAAGACAGTTACTTCTGACAGAAGGAAACAATGAATGAAAAATTGGAAATTGAATGTACTCCCACCAGGTGCAAAGTTTCCAATCAAATCCTGCTTGTTTGATGATGTGAGAGGAAGGGATCAATTTCATTGTACAACCTGTGAGCACCTGACTTGTCCTAGGTCCTCCGATGGCCTCTGGGGGTTAGGAATGCACAGGACCCATCTCCGCACTCAAGTTGCTCAGGTCAGCGGGAACAGCATTCACTCATCCCTTCACACACTCATTCATTCAGCAGGTAAGTCCTGAATCATCCGTTAGCCATAGTTCCGGGTGCTGTTTATATAGATTAACCATATGGACTGTTTTCATGAGAACTGTGATTTGGGGAAAACATTTTAAGAGGATGTGAAGGGCAATTTTAGGACAATATGAGTAGTCAGTAGCTATTTCTTTTTTAGACTTCTTCCTCCTCCTTCTTCTTTTGTTCTTTCGTCTTGTCCCAAGAACTGGGTATCCACTCTAGCTCTTTTGTTGGAGAACTCCCACACATTAAATTTCTGGGATTTCTTTTTTAAAGAAGAAATCTTTTTTTTTTTATTTTTTAAAGAAGGGATTTCTTTTTTAAAGAAGTTGCCCAGAAATTCTGACACAGCTAGGTTTAGAGATACTCGTTTGAGGACCTGAGGAGGAGAACATCATCTTGGCAGTTCACTGAGCTGGGATTTGAAGGACACATTGAAGTGAGTGAGGAAGAATTTCAGGCAAAGCAAATGAAGATGAAGAATTAAGAATAAATGAATCAACACAAGAAGCAAGAGAGGGAGAGAAGAAGGAATCCAAAAGATTAAAATGGTAGGAAGACTTTTTTTTTTTTCCTTTTGGTTTATTGCTTGAAAAGTCTTTGGATTACTGAGACGTAGGTAGGAAGCCAGGAAACCTGGATTTAGTCTGAGTTATAATATGTAAATGGTCGAGACTTTTCCCACTCAGTCTTTCTTCTCCACCTGCTAAGATGAAGGATGCACCCAGCTGAAATCAAAGGGCCCTTCCTGCATGGAGACATGTACAATTGTCAGCCATCTGGCACAAGTTTAGGCCACTACAGACATCCCCCCTTCAGAGGTAGAAGAAAGGAAGCAAAGAAATGATAAGTCACTTGTGTTTCCTCAAACATATTATTGAGGACAAGCAAAAACTAAAAAGGTACTTTCCCCCAAAGAAGACAACCAGTCTGGGAAATCCATGCTGAAATGATTTCTCCAGGTTGGCTCTGGAAATGCCTAAGGGTAGAACATTCTTACCTCCGAACTTTGAAAGGGGCAGGGGGAGGGCAAGGCTATACCTGATGCCAAATTCGTAAAGGCCATTCCAATTACTTAATGGAATTTGCAGCTTGAAGAGAAAGCAACTTGTTTTTGCAAGAAGCATTTCCAGGGAGCCAGCTCCTCTGTTTCCATTCACACCAAATGACCTCAGGTCAGCAGAATATGGAAAAGATGGTCTCAGCCAAGGGCCTCCATAGCCAAGGCTAACGATGCTCTAGGGAAAAGGCCTTCAAAGAGTTCACAGATATTACTTATTATATCTGCCAGCGAGACTCTTGACCAAAGGGAAGCAGGACTGCCAAGGCAGGCTGGGCACTGGCAGGTGAGAAAATGCCGTGTTAACAGCCACTGACCGTGGACACTTCTACAGGCGGCTCTCTGGATGTCTGAACTGGTTTGGCTGAGGGGCTGTGCCAGGGACAGCCACTTCCACCTGGCTTCCCTGAAGAGTTAGGGCAGCTGAGAAGCTTACCATCACCTTCAACAGGCACCATTGTGTTCTGCTTCTGAATTGCCCCATCACTCCAGGGCAGCCTTGAGCAGGTTACTTTCCCTCTCTGGGTCTTAGTCTGTTCACTGTTAAGAAACGGAAATTCAGTTAGCCCCAGTGCTTTGGGAATATACAGCAATAAACTTTGCTTTAAGTGGCTGAAAATCTCCTCTAAGCTGCACTCTTTGTTGTGTGCATGTGTGCACATGTCCACAGGTGCACGCACATTTGTGTAGCAACTTCGTAGTGGAGGAGAGTAAGACTCAGAGACTGGGGTTTTCTAGGATGAGCTCAGTTCAGTAAGCATGATTTAGGCCTGGGAGACAGGCTCATTTCCTTCTCTTGAGAAGTTTCCAATCGGTGGCAAGACAGACCTGTAAAAAGATAATTAAAGAGTGATGTGGGAGTAACAGAGAGCCAGATAAAGCTGGATGGGAGAGAGAGGTAAGGCGCGACCAGGGAGAGCCTCCTGCAGTGAGTGGAGGGAGGGGAGAGAGTCAGCAAAGGCTGGCCTGCAGGAAGCAGGTTCCAAGACTATCTTGTTTGAAATGGTGGGTTGTCTTTTAAAAAGCAAAGGCTGTAGTACCTAACAAAGCCTTCCCAAGGCAGAAGGCAAAGCACAAGGCATGGAATCATAAAGGAAAGGAAAACAGCACAGCAGACACAGAACTGGAAATTCATCCAAAGAATTCAGCATGGTTAGAGTGTAAAATAGAAGGAAAGAAAACAGTGGCTAATCTGGATTCAAGAAAATAGCTTCTAAAGGCAAATCCATCCTCCACCCATGAAAGCACTCTGCTTTTCAACTGCATTCTATTTGAAAATGCATTACAAAATATTTAGATATGTAAAATATATAAGAATAGAATAATAAATTCTCGCATGCTTGCTACCCAAAGGAGAAGTAAAGCACAGGCAACAGAATCAAAGATCCTGGCACCCAAGCACACTCTCAGGGGTGGAATCACAGTCTTTAAAACCCTAGGGGACAGGGCACAAAATTGGAAATTTATTTTGTCAACTTATATTGCAAAGTCTAACTGTCACATGGACTGGAATATGACTGCCCCTAAGAATAGTACATTCCTTCCCTGTACCAAGCTACAGGGCATACCACATTTTAGTCAAAGCCAATCTGTCAGTTAACAGTGAGAAATTCCAAGCAGCCTGACTAAATTATTCCTGCCCAGTGGCTAGTTCCTCATGAAATGTCAAATTATACGCAGATGTTTTCTTGGGGAATTTAGAATCAAATGAATCAAAAATCTAATAGCACAAACTTCATCTTTTTCCTTCCTTCCTTCCTTCCTTCCTTCCTTCCTTCCTTCCTTCCTTCCTCCCTTCCTCCCTTTCTCCCTTCCTCCCTTCCTTCCTAGAACTGCCAGATGGAATGTAAAACACCCATCAAATTTGATTTCAGATAAACAAAACCAACAGTTTAGTATAAGTGTATCCCAAATATTGCACAAAGTATGCTTAAGGTACAAAACTTACTCACGACTTGTCTAAAGTTCAGATTGAACTGGGCATTATGTACTTTTAGTTGCTAAGCCTGGAAACCCTATATCCTTCCCCTCATTGACAAATATTCATTAAGAATCTCCATGTACTAATAAAAGGAACTTTTAAGATATTTTCTGGCCCCTAAGTACCTTTTGAATCCTCACATCATGTTTCCAAAGATTCTGAGCATTCTGAAGCCTGTCTGAGAAAGGTAGAACCGATATTTCCTCAGGCGCCTCAACTACTGGCCCCAAGCATGCCTGCCCATGAGATTCTCCCATCCTGAATTTGATGGGAAAGTCAGCAGCCATGGAAGGAAGCATCCCACTCAAAATCTTTTCTGTTAGCAGGGGTGTACTCTCAGGCAGCCGGGGTTTGGTGGTGGTAATATTTTCAAGGTCAAGTTCTAGTGGTTTCCTCTGCATAATGCTCACTAGTACAGCAGCAGGGAAAGGGGCGTCCATCATCCGGGTTCTGCAGTGTGGTTTGGAGCACATTTGTTCTGAAAGTTCAGGTCTGAACATGATTCCCTAGCAACTCTGCAAATGGTAATCTCCTATTATTTTATCAACTTTTTTTTTCCTGTTTAGCCATCCAAAGCTATTTTCTGTTGCCCACATATAAAACCCTGCTTATTCTAAAGGCTGTCTAACTAACACAAGCGCGCACACACACACACACACACACACACACACACACACTGTAACCACATCGTCCTTACAGAGTCGTGTAGGAGGAGGGTATTAATGAAATAAATACAGAATTACAAATTTATACATGGAGCTAATTTGTAATGATCTCTCTGAAGAAAACGATAGCTATTAGAAGTGAGAGTATGAAGAAATAACCTCAAAGGTAGGAGAATTCACAGTGGCCTTCGTGAGGAAGTGATACTTGAATAGAGACCTGAAGAGTGACACAGAATCAGTAAGATTTCAGATTTCTCCTGAGGGCATTGGAAACCTTTAAAAGATGTTAGTAAGAGAGGTACCTGATCTAACTGTGTGTGCGCGTGTGTTTTAAAGTTCACGCAATGTGTATAATGGATTTTCATGAGATCAAACGCAGAAGCATGCAATTCCTCCAAACATATACACACTGTTTCAGGTCACACTGTCACAAAGCTGAGTTGGCACACAGGCCCCCTCTTCCAACTCCTATTCTTGCAATTTTGTCAGAAAGATCTCAGATATGTCACTCAAAGTAGCAGCCATGAGTTTATTAGAGAGGAAAGGACACTCTCAAGAGGAAAGGGGGTCCTCTTAATGAGAAGTACCATGCACCCTCCTACCCTTCAGTTTTATTGGGGGTGGGGGATTCCAGGCAGGTTTCCAGAGTGTCCTATCCAAGTCCACCTTTTGACTTTGGATTGACAGCATAGGAACTGCATGGACCACCTTGAAGAGAGAATAGCAAGGTACTCACAGAGTTGGAATGTTAAAGGAAATTGAGTTTCCCCATTTTTGTTTTAATTTCCCATTCCCTTGATGAGTTATCTTCCTTTGAATAGCCCTCAACAAACTTTCTTTGTGAGGCTCTTGATGTTTCATTGCCAGAGTTATAAGAGGGCCCAGGTCACCTGGTAGGGTGTGACATGATCTTGGAACCATAGTTTTTCTCAAGGGTATGTAATTCATTACAGCTGGGAGAGGAGTTGACATACCAAGCCCCCTTCTTTCAGGTGGCTGCCAGTCAGAAAAGGTACCCTGTGGTTTTCAGGAGTCTTTTGTGCTCCTCTCTGGGCTGACTAGCTACCTAAGACACCCCACCACAACACCTTGAGACTGGTTTATACTTGGTGAATCACATTCTCTGTTAGGTATTAAACAACATAAAGTATTGTGTACCATGGTTCTCAGGGACAGCATTCTAGGTTGCTGGGTTCTTGATAAGTTTATGATATGTATCTTGAAACAATAAACATTTTTTAGCTATCCTAGAAGTTAAAGAGAGAGAGAGAGAGAGAGAGAGAGAGAGAGAGAGAGAGAGAGAGAATGGGAAAGTGAAAAATAATATCTTGACAGGGGAAAAGTGGAAACCAAACTGTGGAGAGTGGTGACAGTGGATGGGAGAGCAGTGACTGAGATCGGGGGTCTCTGATGACCTTATTGCTATTGTGCATCTGGTGCCTGGGAAAATTTCTGTGCAAGGGCATAGGATGCCTAGCTTCTATGGTAGAAGCCCTGCCTGAGGAGGCTCTATGCAGAGTCTTATCAGCTTCCACCTTGATCTCAGGCACAAAGCTCCCAGGGATAGAGGAATCTGTATGCTAGACAGCCACAATGTTTTGCCAACTCTGCTACTCCTGAGCCTGCCCACTTAACAGTCACTTTAAACAATGGGCCTCCTTGAAGACTACATAAAACTCCTAACATTGCACACTGCAGTCGTGGAAAAGCTGCTACTTTTGTAACTTTCCTGAGTACAAAGAATAATGCTTGCATAGTCTTTAACCTGACAATGAGACACATATGAATAAAGATTGCTGGCATAACTATTTAGATCTGCTTCTCCATCAGAGAGCAGCACTCCACCTGATCCCAGCTTTACCTTCAAAATCTGTGTGAGTCTTTATTTTCTAATCCCCCATCACCCCTTACCAGAACTGCAAGTTTGGTAGCATTGGATGTGGCACCAAATGATCAAGGTTAATGTCACCAGCAATATGTCATGCTGACAAGCACCTCCTGATATGGTGTAGTAAGAAGCACTTCACCTCTGTGAAATTCTTCCCCCAATTCCGTAACTTAACTCTAATCATGAGACAAACATCGCACAACCCCAAACTGAGATACAGTCTACAAAATGCTTGGCTTCAGATACTCTGTACAACTATCCAGACAGGAGAAGGAAAGAAAGACAGATATTGACACAGACCAGAAGAGACTAAGGAGATATGATGAACAAATGCAACAGGACATCGTTATTGGACTCAGCAACACAAAAGACTTTGCTATGAAAACTAATCAAATTTGAACAAAGTCTGCAGGTCAGTTCATAACAATGAACCAATATTGGATTCTTAGTTATGACAGATATGCCACAATAATGTAAAATGTTAGCATTAACAGGACTGGGTGAGGGATCTGCAGGAACTGTCTGATACTTTTGGAGCTGTTCTATAAATCTAAAATTATTCTAAAATAAAATTTATTTTAACAAATGGAGAAGGCAGGAAAATCTGTTAACTGACTATTACAGTCAATTGTCTAGGCAAGAAAGCAGTTTATAGTGAAGGCATTAAGATAAAGGAGTGAATCAAAGCTTTATTTTGGAGGTTTGATTGACAACTTCAAATGTCCTTCTCACACTGGAGGAAAGAATTTCCAGCAGCAGTAGATCAAGGTCCATAAACAAAAGCCACACTGGTCAAGGCTCTCCCCTGTGACTAAGTGTCCAGCCATACACACCAGATGTGTGCATGCCCCGAGTCCTGATAGATTTCCAATCCTATAATTCCCATGGAGAATAAAATCTTGTTTTTCCAAGTCGCAGAAGCTCTACCCCTAAGCTTCTTGTTTAACTGACTTATAAATGTTTGGTTTTTCATTTGCAGCAAATAAATTGTTTTCACCAGTGAGCTGATGATTCAGCCTGGGTGGGAAGCCCCTTCTGTCCCAGGGCCATGTTCCTGCTAATTTGTCATGCTGCGCTATGGCCTTAAAAATCCCTTTATTTATCCCATAGTTAACTACAATTCCATCTTCATTTGTTAAAAGGCTGGGTGAAACTGAAACACATGCCCTGTCTTTCAACGCAATATGGTTTTGATAGATACCTATGGATGGAGACCAAGAAGGTTCTTGTGTATATGCAAGGCAGAGAATTGTAGGTGGGGTGGGGACATGTACCTTGCTTTCCCCAAACACAGGGATACTGTTTCCAAGAAGTATGCAGATTGTCATTGTCTGAACCACAAGATAAAGCATGGCTGCTGCACAGATAAACGAGAGATCTGAGGACCAGTAACACTGATACGCTTGTAAGTAAAGTCAAATAGCAAAAGTTAGAGAACTAGATCTAATATTTCACCTCCTTGTTCCTCTCCTAAACTTAATCTATGAGGACTGGGTGAGGTAAATGAGAGAATTTCATCCTCTGTCCAAAGATAAGGATGCAGTATGTCCTTAGCAGGGCCCAGGAGACTCATGCATAGAAATTTTGCTGTAAAGATGTTCTTTCCATGGAGATTGCTGGCCCTCAAAACACTAATTCAATATCAGAAGGACATAGCTGGTGGAATTGTCAGTGAATACTGCGGTTAACCTGGGATGGAAAGAACCACCAGGACAAAATAGGTAGCAGGTTGTAGACTGAGTGTAGCTTTACCGACTCAGTCTCTTCCATTATCTGATTAACTAACATCTATCTGATAGTAAAACCAAAAGATCTGAAAGTATAGTGAAAAAGGAGAATTGAGCTCTGGTTAGCTTGGATCCTTCCAACCATGCCTAAAGTCAAATGATCATTCCTTCGGTGTATTTGTTTAGTTTTTGAACTAATGAGTTCTGTTTTTATTTTATTCTTGGATTTTTCTAAGTGTCCTAATTAACTGGAAAGAGAATCAACACCTTCCAAACATCTGGGAGAAGCAGAAAATGCAACTTTGGCATATGGATTATTTTGAGCTAAAGAAAAATGAGAAACAGGAGAAAAACAAAAAAACTATCTGTCCTCCTTATTAGCCGAACAGCAGGATGGGAATTCATAACTGTGACCCCTTCCCCTCTACCAGGAGAAGCAGAAATTAATCACCTGGTATCAACCTAGGAGCCCAGAGCCTGGAGAGGGAACGGGAAAAATCTACATGACAAAACTTACTAGTAAGCCTTTATCTTCCATTAGTTTCTCCACACATTTGCATTCTTAAAGTTTGCTACCCCCAGGATGGCAAAGTTCTAGTCCTTTACATTATCACTTCTTTAGAAATTCATTGCTCTTTGCTAAGCCCAAGAGCTAACCACCAACCACCTGCTGAGTTTCACTTTTCTGAGTACTCCCATGTGCATATGCAGTGCATGTGCTCAGAAATTTGTTTGTTTTTCTCTTGTTAGTCTGTCTTTTGTTGGCCTAATTTGTAGAAGCCCAGCCAATGAATTTAGGATTAAAAGTAGAGACTTTTTTTTTAATCTCCTACAAAGGAGATTAAAGTGCTCTGCAGGAAGCCTGCTAGAAGTTACTATGTGATTTCCCCTTTACTCTCCTAGAAACTCTTTGAAGTATTACTTATGTCATTCACAGATAACTGAAGATGGAAAACTTGAAAAGTCACCCAGGTTACAAAATGATTAAGACAAAAAGCAGGATTATTCCTGAGGTCCATCTTAGGAGAGGCAACCTCACTTTGCAGCCTTTTTTTCCAAAGACCCAAACGTTTTTTTCATGCCCTTTAAGTGAAGTATTTGGTGTTTAACCAATTACCCAGTCTTGCAGATTAAAACTTCATACTTCTCCACAATCTTTCTCCACACCCACTGCCAACACCCCAAACGCAAGACAAGAGGTCTCCTGTGAATTGTTAGGACCCCACTGAACCACTACACAGCTCCCAGTCTGCCTCCCGCTTGGTTCTCTGCTCTGCGTGCAGAAATCAGTCACTATAGATTTGCTCATCATTTTTTATGGGGTTGTTCGATTTGTTTATTTTGTTTTCCTGTGAGGCCTCCCAGGACAAGGATTTGGTTTATTTTTCTCACTGTGAAACACTCATTGCCTAACAATGTCTGATGCTTGCTCTCATAGTGTTTTCATTTATCTTCCATTTCTAAATATCCTCTGTAGACTAAATGTTCCCAAATATTTATGTCCAGATGACACCTCTCCACTTTAAAATCTGTCAATTTGGATTTTGTGTTTGGAAACACAATCAATATCTCGAATTGAGCACATCAAAAACTGAAATCCTTATTTTCCCGTTCTGTTTTTTCTACTTTCGCAGAATACCAGATACTGGATAACTAATAAAGAATGGAAATTTATTTCCCACAAGTTTGGAGGCCGGGGAGTGCTATGTTAATATCTGGTAAGGGTCTTCATGCTGCATTTTCCTATAGAGGAAGGCTGAAAGGCAAGAGGGTTCATATGAGAGAGAACAAAAGGGCTTAACTCTCTTTTAAAACAAACCCACTCTCACATTAACAACTCAGACCCACAATGGCCACTAAATTTATTCACAAAGGAAGAGCCATCATGACTTAATTACATCTTAACAGATTTACATCAAGGATTAAGTTTTCATTACATGAACCTTGGGCGACACACTGAAACCTTAATACTCATCTTCCCCAGATATTGTTCCCAACTTCCTCCATAAGGTTTTCCCATGGAACTCAGCCAACAGGACCTCATCTTTCCAGGTGTTCAAGCCAAAAGCATAAAGTCATTCTGAATTTTCTGTTTTTGTGCACCCCTTCCAATCAATCATCCAATCTTGCTGGGCCTCACCTCAACTCCTGCCCATTCCCACTACAATTCCACTGCTCCCACTACAATCCAGGTTACCGCCATTTTTTCTTCCTGGGTTCCTGTATTTATTTCTTATCTGATTTCCTTCCTTTGCTGCATCCCAACTCCCAAGAATCCTTCTAAACTGGAAGCCCAACCACTTCAAGTCTCTGCTAAGAATAACTCAGTGGCATGTCTTCTAACTTGAGGTAGAACTTTGGGGATCCCAAATCCATTTAACAGACCACAAGTTTCTCAATCTTTGACTTCACCTCCTCTCCAGCCCCATGAACTTCCTTGGTGTGTCTCAATTACACCAGAGTTTCTCTCACCTCTAGACTTTTGCCCTGACATTGCCATTTGCCTAGGATATTCCCCTGAATACCAACCCAGCTAATCCCCACAACCTGCTTACCTCTTTCGTATCTTTGCCAAAATACCACCTTCTGTGAAGCTTTCTGAGCTCACTCGGTCTGAAATTCCCATTTTCTTCTTTAAGGAAGGATATTTTATCTGTTTTTATCTTTATTGTTTTTCTGCTTTGTCACTAGTGCCTGTAAGTATTTGATAAATATTTGTGAAATAAAAGACACTGATAGCTGATGAATGAATGTATTATATGCACAATATGTCACCTAATCATTAATAGATCTCCATTGCCCTAAAATAAAGTTCAAATTCTTTAGAACACAAAATCCTCCAGAATCTGCTCCTTGATTCTCTGTTGAACTTTATCTCTCAAGAAACACCTCACCACAACTCAGCTACACAAACATATTCTATGTCCCAGCTGCATCTAGGTAACTGCTTGGAGTGGACACAAAACTCTTTCTGTTTTCAGTTAATTTAGAAGTCTTCCTTGGCATACATCACTTCTGCAGGTGGAAAGGGTGACCTTTGTAGGACTCCTCCAATACTTCTTTACACATATAGCACTTGCCATATTACAATACTGCAACTTTCGGAGTCTAAGAGATCTCCACAATGAGACTCTAAAGTCCCTAGGAATATAGGGTACACTTTTGTAGCCATTATATCTCCAAGCCCAGAAGAGTGGCCAAATCTATCTGCTATTAGTTAGGAGTAATTTTTCACTACATAACACGGTATCCATTCAATCCAGAATACCTCTGCCTTCTCCCCATTTCAAGCCCTAGGCTAATCTAGTCCTCAATTTTGTTCTGTGTCAAATAAGAATGGTAACAATAAAAAGAGTATTTCAATTCTTCTAAATAAAGAAAACCTCCAAAAGTTTGAATAATTTTGATTTTAAAAAATGAATTTTCACACATAGCTTTCAGTTGTGGTTGAAAAACTGAATAGATTATAGACATTAATAGTCAATTTCATTTAGACAACACAAGAGTCATATGAGTAGTCATGGTTTTATTTAGAGGAATTAAAACAATAAAAGATAAGAAAATGCCAAGTTGTCTGAGCCTCATTAACAGAAGTCATGCAAGATGCAAATGATATGAACTGGCTTGGTAAAGATTCTGCCCTGAGAAGTGATTTCATTTTCCTTCTGGAAACGGACTCCTCTTGGCCTTGTCCTTCCTTTGATCTGTGATCTTCTTACATTGTTCGTCACATTGATGACACTATCTCAGATCACACACTGAAGGGGCAGTGCATCTAAGTACTGGACACCTGGAAATGATGGTACTCCCCAGACTCTGGGCAGAGGAAATGGCTTTCACTGGTGGGGACACAGCTGGTCTCTAGGGTTGCACCAATGGGGTGGCAGGGGGGTGAGTTGCAGGGGAAGATGTCAAAGAGGCAAAGCCAGTCCTCAGAAGACTCACCTTCCTCTCTGGAAATTCTATCATTGACCATCAATCACCTCTTTTTCCAATTCAGACCTTCGGCTTTGCTAAAGATCACTGTCCTCTTTGGAGATGGAGAGTACACTGAAATGGTGGAAGAAGGTTCTGACTTGAACTGTTTCCTTACTGATTTCCCAGGGGTTGGGTTTACCCATATCATCCTATGAGACTTATGTCTATAACTGGCCCATTCCCTCACTTGTGTCTAAAACTTTCTCCTAGCTGACATTTCCAGCCATTATCTCCAAGTTGGTGATGTGTTGAAATGTCTCCTTGGGATGTCTGTTTGCAATTTGTTCTTAGAAATGCATGAAAATTGTTCAGTCATGCTGGAGATGCAGGGACCAGGCCTGGTCCACAAAAAACAGTTCTCTGATCAGCATTTTAATTTTTCCAAGCTGGAGTTCCATTGTGCTTTGATGATCTTGCCATAAGGTCAGGATTCTGGGAACCTATATTTTCTCCAAGGACTTTTGGCTCCATGAAATATTACCATATATTACATATGAGGGAATATGAAATCAAATCCCTATTGCAAAGCTACAGTAATTTGGGAAAAATAAATAGTTTAGTCAATTGTGGTTATTAGATGTTAGATAAATATTTTCCTTGTTTTCTTATACTACAGGGAACTTAAATATCCTAAACCAAATGTAAGCCAAGCTCTCCATTCTTAGGGAAGCTTTCCCTTTCATATTCAAATAACATAATACAACCCCCAAGCTCTGCTGTTGCCTGTATTTCTGAGAATTCTTAGAAAGTGATCGTATGTCCTACAAATGTATCTTGTCTGGGCTCCTGTCTCTCGATTCACCTCCACTAACCATTTTCCACCATTCTCTTCTGTGGATGCTATATTCTTTCCCTCCAAGGATGGAAAGAGAGAGAGCCCCTTCACTTTGTTTCCCTGAGCACAGTAGAGCTGAAACACTCAACCTTATTGTAAAACTCACGAAAGGGCGACGGGAGGACCCTGGCGGGTAGAGCTCCCAAAGGCGGCGGCGGGCGAAAAGAATGCGCTCGCCAGAGTCAGACAATAGTGGTAGCTTGATTTTATTGGAATGTGTGTCCCGGGCGAAATCTCCAGCCCCCCGGGGGTGAAAGTCGGAGTGGGAGAGCCAGGAGAAATCGCACGTGGCTTTGGCTGCTCAGGGTTTTTATACAGAGGAAGGGGGTCAAGGGGTTCTGCCCAGGAAAAGGTGGACCCAAGGTGGACGTCAGGGTCAGCAGGTGTGCCTCATTGGTCACTTCTGGCACAGTGTGTTGCTAGGTGACCGTGCTCCCTCCCCCTGCAGCCACCCAATTAGACCTAACATTCCGACCTTTTTGGTGATATAGGGCGCCGGAGTCTGTCTGGCTACTTCCTGCATGGTTGGGGGCGTCGTGGGAAAAAAGATTTTGGGGCTTAGGTCGGTGGGGAGGCGGCTGTCAGGGTGCAGGAGCATTTGGTTGTATGGCATTCTGGCAACCTCACTCAAGCAGCTCTGGGCAAATTCAGATGCAGGAGTTTTCTCAATGAGTCCAGTTTCTCAGTCTGGTTTCGTTGATGCAGTATTCTTCCTCTAGGAATAGGCATGTTTCTCCTTTGTTCACTGTCAGAAGATCTAGTGTTCAGCGGTTCTGTAAGGAAACTTGGGTAACAGATGTTATTTGTCTCTGTAGGGGTACCGGGGTTTTGAACAAGCCAGATTATTTCAACTTCATTATATAGAATGAATTGAGGAACTAAAGAGGAGGGCACACAGAAAGCGAAGGGCATATTGGGATCTAATTTTTGTCAGAGTACCATTACATCAGAAGAAGAATCCTGGAGGAGCAAACGTGGGAGAAGAGACCTGTATGGTTGGGTTGCAAGGTGCTGAGTTAGAGAAAGTGAGTAGTAATACGCTTGGGAAAAAGTTATAGGGTGGCTCCCAGAAGTTGGAGAACATCTCTGCCTAGGAGGGGGACTAGACAGGAGGGAATAACCAGGAAAGAGTATGTGAAAGAATGTCCCTCCAGGGCACAGGCTAACTTAGCTGTTCTGTTTGGGAAGGAGGGTTTCCATCAATTCCCATAACCGAAACCTGGGAAGGAAATAAAGGCCCAGAGTGGGCAGGCAAAACAGAATAGGTACCTCCTGTGTCCCTGTGGTTGCCCTGGGCTCAGCGATCCTCGAGTTCAGGCTTCTTCAGTCTTCTTTGAATCCCAGCAGTTGAGGTAAAGGCACCATCTGCCTGGTCACACCCCTGCGTAGAGGCGCTAGGGAGGGGCCAGCCATAGGGTAGTCAGTTTTCCAGTGTGTCCTGCTTGTTTGCTTGTGGAGACGACTTGGTTGGGGTCATAGTTTGACCCTGGCGGAGAGGACAGCTGGTCCTCCTTTGGAGTTCTTGCTGGAGCACAGGTTAACCACCAGGGACTGGACTGGAGTGTTACCTTTTTCTGTAAATAAGCTTGCCTCTCGGGCATTGTACTTTAAAGGCCATTTCTACCAGATTTCGGATAGGGGTTGGTGGACTTCTGTAAGGCAGTTCTGGATTTTGGGAAATTTCCCTCACTTAATGTAAGTAAAGGAGTCAGTTAGAGAAAGATGAAAGTGAGTGAGGAATTAAGAAAGCATATTTTGGCAGTGGTGGTTCCGTATCTTTGCAACACCCATCAGGTTTCAGCACAAAGCGGCTTCCACAAGGTGAACATACGACTTCTAGCACCTGTGGACACGAATGGGCAAAGGCCAAAGAGACGGGAAGAGTAGCAGTTCACAGGAGTGTTTGGAAGTCAGGCCCCGTGGGCGGGGTTTGGCGGGGGGAATAGAGAAGCAGTGGCTCTATCATGGCACCTTTGCGGAGCCGGCGAGCGAAACGGAGGGAAAGTGCTTTTCTGCAGTGCTGGTCGCGCCGGCTATGCTGGCAGAGGGGTGAAATAGCCAACTCCGTGTTTGGCGGAGTCCCGTGCAGGTCGCAGAGTGGGTGGAGAGATGGAGCTGAGCGGGAGGAGGCATGGAACACAGAGGCAGTGGCAGGAGGAAGCGACAGAGGGAAGAGGCGGGTGCATAGTTGATAGACACGCAGTCTCGGCCAATGCCAGCGCGGAAGCTGAGAGGCGGGAGTAGAGGGCATTTCCGGTGTGTCCGAAAAAAACATGGAGGAAAAGAAAGCGGGCAATTTAAGTAGGGAAGCGGAGAGAAAAAGGAGAGGCGGGGGCGGAACACAGATTTCAATAAAATCAAGGCTCCACGTGTCTGCTTAGTGAAATTACAGTAGCGGGACCAAAAAGTTAGGATCCAGGGTAGTCCCAGTATTTCCCATGGCCTTTCAGACTGTTCCCGGGGGTGAACCGGAGTGGAAGAAAGGCGTCCCTCTTTTCCGCTCGTGAACACCAAGGTACGGTTAGACGGGCCAGGAGATAAAACGTCTTTTATCCCCTGGGGGTCTAAAAACGGAATAAACGGGGGGCTCAGAGGGGTGAGACGTCTCTCACGACCTACCGAAGCCCAAAACGGAACGGGCAGGGCGTCTGTGGCGCGCGCTACGGACAGAGTCCCTGAGGTGCGGGGAATGCTGAAATGGCCACGGGAAAAGGAAAAAAAAGGAAAGGGACTTACCCTACTTCTCTTGGGCTGGATTAAGAGGAATGAAGCAGCACAGCAATCTCTGCCGGAATTTCTGGTCCTTCTGGAGAAGGGGATGGACCCGACCCCGAGTGGGGGGAAGGTCCCCGGACACTCGGTCCCGGGTTTCGGGCACCAAATGTAAGCTCGACGGAGTGGGTTCAAACCAAATTACGAGCTCACCACCATGGAAATATGAATAAGGCCAGTAAATGGCTAAACCAGAGCCAGATGGAAGTGATAGGCTTTATTAGAGATTGCGCTCGCCAGAGTCAGACAATAGTGGTAGCTTGATTTTATTGGAA